>JBAGKK010077009.1:0-50456 GCA_037177015.1 Euceroptres primus
ATGACATGAAATAGTTTGTTTCGTTTGGGTCTCAATACCAAATTAACACCGAAACGCATGTTTCGTTTCATTCCCTGGTAAAAGAAGGAATTACTGTCGAATTTTATATCTGTAATAGGATCTGTTACGAAATGTATTGAAATCCGCCATTTGCACAATATTTCAAATTTGTCGAGTGAGAATTTTGCAAAACGGAATTCGACTCTTTTTGGACATACTACTTATTTTTAAAAAATCTTACAATATCTTGCAAGGATCAAACTTTTTAATAAATGTATAAACTTATTTTTAAAAAACCCATTTAGAATTGTTTGTAATTAAAAATCGATAAACTGGAGCACTCTTTATTCAAGCACCATTTCTCAATAGACTTTTTTTCTGAAAAGTAGCAATGCGCATGGGCAAAAAATGTGACATCACATCCGGAATTTTCGTACAACTGTTTGAATAAATTCACGGGAAAGCAGGTAATTAACCAATTAAAAATTCTTTTATAAAAACTAAGATAGTGACAATGGTAAAACGGAAAGTAGAAACCAATGCAGAAAATAAGGGGGAAAATCCTTTATAAAAAAGGGGAAATCGAAACAGAAAAATACTATTTACGGGTTTGACAGATTACGGGTTGATGTGCTTCCAACAGTAAAAATTACAGAAAAAATATTCCGGGAACACAATTTGTACACAAAACTGGGGAAAAGCACAACATAGTACAATTGAAAAGATAGTAACAATATAGGAAGCAGATAACCAAAGGAAAATAGCAGACTTACTAGAAAGGTAGGTTATTCAGTTTGGAGGTTAAATTTTCTCATGAAATGTTCCTTTTGTCTTTTTTAAAATAATTTTTTAGTATTGCAGTAATATAGGTACAAAAATATTGTGATTAATATTATGAAAAAGTAGCATTTCAGTTATAGGCATGTGTGCATTTCTTGTATCATAAAATTTAAATTTTGATCTAAAATATTTTAATATTTTATAAGTCACAGAATATTAACATAAAACTGAAAGTAATCTTTATGGGTCTTACATAATAATTGCATGATACCTTAATTGTAAAGCCTTTTGTTGAATCACCTACCTTTGCACTAAGTCTGTTTTTTTCCTTCGGTTATCTGCTTCCTACATTTTAACTATCTTTTCAATTGCACTATGTTGTGCTCTTCCACAGTTTTGTGTACAAATTCTGCCCCCGGAATATCTTGTTGGAAGCACATCAACTTTCAATCTGTCAAATTTGTAAAGAGTATCTTTCGGTTTCGATTTTCCCTTTTTCATGTCGGATTTTCCCCCTCATTATCTGCATCGGTTTCTGCTTTCCTTTTCACCATTGTCGCTACCTTAATTTTTATAAATAATTTTTAAATTGGATTATTCACATGCTTTCCAGTGTTTTCATGCAAAAAGTTGTATGAAAATTCCGGATGTGACGTCACATTTTTCACCCATGCGCAGGCCCGTAGAGACGAAAACCGGACCCGGGGGGTGGGAGTGACGGGCCCCAATTGAAAATTTAGAATTCAGGCTGATGCAATAATTTGTCTTTAAAAAAATTTATTTTCTCTCAGTTCCGGAAAATCCAGGCCCCCTCGAAAACTTCGGGCCCGGGGAGAATCTCACCGTTATCCCCCCCCCCCTCTCGTCAGGCCTGCCCATGCGCATTGCTACTTATCAGGAAAAAAAGTCTATTACACGAATCGACAACTGGTGCAGTTGATTTTAACGTTTGTGTACCATTTTTCGTTTGTGTACCTAATATCGAGGTACCTAGGTGAACCTTTCCATGGGTTCAGACTTCATCCCAGCAGACTTTTGGAAGAACAGGAGTGATGAATTAAGGTATTTGGTTGAATTATTTATGGGTTCCAGAAAGGTGATCAGCATTGAAAATGAGGAAAGTTGATGATTTGAAAAAAAGAGGGATAATGGAGGTACATACGCGGGAAGTGTTGTAACGTAGTGGAATAGCCACGCGCCCTCCGTACGGTACCGCCGCCACACTATATTGATTTTCCGAAGCGGTTCCTACGATTCGTCCGTAGAAACCCTGCCGGGGTCTCCTTCACCCTTCTCTTTTCTTAACCCAACCATCGCAATTGCGAAACCTGTTCTCACGCATTATCGCGTTCCTATAGAAAACGTGCCCCCATAACCTGACAACCTGTCGAGGAATCTATTGATTTTCGACTCCTTCCTACTGTTAATGAATTGTCCTTCTACGTGTTATATACGAATGCTAACAGAAAAATCATAATTTTTGAAGTTATGACCTTTTGTGAGCAAAAATAAAAAGGATACCAGGGTAAAAAGGGAGAAAAGGACTCGGGAGTAAAACCGTTTTTCAAGAAATCAGGTAGCGTTTCTTATCAGGAATCACAGTAGCGAATAATCGCAACCCACATAACACGCAATATTCCATTCAGGTTCTCGGAATATTCCATTGAGACATTCAGAATATCTCCAAGGAACATTAAAGAAATGTTCCAGGAATAACATAATGTTCGACCTTTGGAATATTTCAATATAATGTTGAGGAGATATTCTTTAGAAATATCGTAAAAAGATTCACCCTGAAACCTGAAATATCTCTATGGAATATTGCGGAATATTATTTAGAATGTTTCAGAAACCTTTCAATGGAATATTTCCGGTACATTGTAATGAAAGTAAATGAAATTTTTTTAAATATTCCAAATTGCTCTGTTTGGAAAATGTGAACCAGTACGCTTATTTGCTCGTATGAGGAATCATAAAACTCGATCAAGTCTTTTTTGCTTTATTTTATCTACATACACAATACACATACAATATTATATTTTATTATGAACTGCTATTACAAATTATAATCATAAGTACGAAGATACCTATAAACAGAATTACTAAAAAACTACTTTCCATTGTTACAATATTGGCAATTAGCTGAAAATTACGATTTTAAAAATTTATTGTACAGTGGCGTAGAAAGACAGATTATATTTAAACACAAAAATTTCGAAAAAATTTCGAGTCATCACTAAATTGACCATCTTTTGATTACATAGGTTAGCAGTACCTGAATTCCTAAAAAGTCAGGAAATTATCCCCTCAATTTAAAAAAATCCTCTGATGTACATGAAACCAATTTCAACATTTAGCAGCTTCAGGACTTTCTTAATTTTAAAAGTATTTCTGAAAAAAGTAAATATTCAATTTTATTTTTGAAATATCACCAGATGATATATGGCTTAAAGACCATCTTCTGATTATAAAGTTTAGTAGTACCTGAATTCCTAAAAAGTCAGGAATTTATCCCTTTAATTAAAAAAAATTCTCTGATGTATATGAAATTAATTTCAACATTTGGCGTTTCAGCATTTTCTCAATTTTGAAAGTATTTCGGAAGAAAGTAAATGTGGGCGTTCACATGAAAAGGGCCCTTATGACCGGTTCTGGCTTAGGAGATATTCGCGTTTTTCTAGTTTAGGATTTAAAATGACCATTTTCAGATTTGTGTGGGGGATGATACTATGACTCGCATTGAATCTATCGGCATTATAATCATGTCTCAGATGCAACCGGAAGAGGGTGTATTTTCAGTTTTAAAAAAAAAAAAAAAAAAAAGAAAAGGGCTCTTATAGCCGGTGGTCATAAAAAGTGCAGCATTCTGTTATTTAACGGTGTATTTTGGGTTTCTTTGCCTCTGAAACACATCAGCTGATGTTTTGAAACAATTTAGGTGCCAGTTCCAGTCACTCCGTGTTTTTAAATGAAACAAAACAGTTGATAAAGAATGAAGTAAAAAGTTTGTCTTGGAGGCATCGTTTTTAAATTCATAGTGATTTGTATGTGATTCTTTGTAGTATATAGGAGAGACCACCCTACAGTAGATAATGATCCTACAGTAGATGATCATTAATTTAAAATAATAATGTATGTGAAATAATTAATTTAATTTAATTAATAGTTAAGGCACGATACTTGTTAATATATTAAAATTAGAATTGATTATTTTACTTATATTTTTGCTTATAATTAATGATTATCTACTGTAGGATCATTATCTACTGAAGGGTGGTCTCCCCTACGTTACTTCTACATTCAAAAATATGTAGGATGGCAAGAATTTAGTGGAAAAGGTTTTTTTTTAACTTTTAAGGGTAAACTACGTTAGATTTACGTTTTCAAGTTTTAATATATTAGTGATTTTGTTTTCCAATGTCATTAGTTTCAGAATACTATTATATAATTAAAAAATTTTATAATCATAAGCGGTAATTTATTTTTCTGAGATGATAGGAAAATAGTATTTTTAAATTGTATAATTTCAGTTCAAATGAAAATATTGATGTTGACTTATCTCAAATTTTAAGAATGTTAATTGTTTATAAGACTTTTAGTTTCAGTTAAACTGAAAATATTATTGTTCAATAAATAGAAATATTAATAATTTTAATTGTTCGTAAATAAAAATTATTAAAAATGATTTCTCTATTTGTAATTTATTTCTTTCATTTAAATATTTTCGTTAGGATAAATTTTTTCAAACGTTTTTTCTCGAAATTGAACTTTTAAAGGTCATAACTTTTTTATTTTTCAATGTAAAAAATCGTATTTTTTAAAAATTATTCAAAAGTCTGCCAGGAATGCGATTCCGAACCGAACTCCATAATAAAAAAGAACCTTTAAAAAAATTTTTTTGGTAAAAGGGTCGGTCATCATAGAAACACTGTTATAATTGTTATTATATGCTATAATAATATAATAATAAAAATTTTTTTGGTAAAAGGGACGGTCATCATAGAAACACTGTTATAATTGTTATTATATGCTATAATAATATCACTGCTGCAATTTTTTAATTCTTGTGATGCTATTGTTTGATTTAATTTAAAACCTGTTTAACTTCCGCCTGTAAGGGTATTTTTTACTTACCTAAACTTTAACTTTGATTTTCTCGAAATGAGGTTTTATGAATTTCCAAGTCCAAAAGTGCCCTGGTGACATGTTTTTCAACAAAAAGTAATTATGCTGGGCTTAAAATGTCGAGATTTCATCCGGCCATATGGCCCTATACGTAACTCCATACCGGCCATAAGGACCCTTTTCATGCGGATGCGCACAAATATTTAATTTTATTTTTGAAATATCACCAGATAATATATGGCTGAAAGAAAACCCGGGAAGGATGCACATGAGAAAAACATTGAATTATATTGATTTTTTTTTTTTTGAAAATTGCAACAAAATTTGACAGTGATATTGTGAAAAATTAAATTTCAAAGTTATTTCAATTTAAAGAATTACTTATTGCTTATTTATACCCTTTTAATTTAAAATAGTCATAGAGACTGCAGAAATAAAATCTTCTTTCCTTGAGGTCATTTGATGTCGAATTTAAAAAGCTCATATTTTCGAATCATCCAAACTTGACTGTGAAAAATTTCTATTCAGTTTAATTTGGAAAACATCATATAGAGTAGAGATTTACCTTCTATCCTGTAAGGAATTAATATAAAGAATATAATTCTATTCATAATGGTAAATAACGACTCAAGAAGAACTATATTGAAATAATAAATACTAAACGCAATTATGAACATTTTTTATTTCAAATAGGAAATGTGTGACTTATTAGAACTCTTAATTTATGCCACATCTATTCTCGAAATTGTTTATTTAATTTTTTTCCTATATTCTATATATTCTTAAAAACAAACTGTAGTATTGTTTCTAATGTACAAAAAGTCATTATATATCGATTATGATAATAAAGTTGTCGAAAATGGGAAGAAATTATGGAATTAAAAGGTTAATACATAGAATGGACACATCTATTTTCTTTCCAGTTTTCAAGATACATAGGCAAAAGTTTCATAAACAGTACAGGAAATAGAAATCACATAAATTAAGAGTTCTGGTAAGTCACAATTTTCCTATTTAAAATAGAAAATGTTCGTAATTATGTTTCGTATTTATAATTCCATATAATTCTTCTTGAGTAGTTATACAGAATAAAACTGAACAGTAATTTTTTACAGTCAACTTTGGATGATTCGAAAATATGAGCTTTTTAAATTCGACATCAAATGACCTCAAAGAAAGATTTTATTTCTGCTGTCTCTAGGACTACTGTAAATTAAAAATGTATAAATTAGTAATAAGTAATTCTTTAAATTGAAATAACTTTGAAATTTAATTTTTGACAATACCACTGTCAAATTTTATTACAATTGACAAAAAAAATTCAATGTAATTCAATGTTTTTCTCATGTGCATCCCTTTCATGTTTCCTTAGGGCCATATATCATCTGGTGATATTTCAAAAATAAAATTCAATATTTAGTTTTTTCAGAAATACTTTTAAAATTGAGGAAGTCCTGAAACAGCTGAATGTTGAAATTGGTTTCATGTACATCAGAGGATTTTTTTAAATTGAGGGGATAATTTCCTGACTTTTTAAGAATTCAGGTACTGCTAACCCATGTAATCAGAAGATGGTCAATTTAGTGATGACTCGAAAATTTTTCGAAATTTTTGTGTTTAAATATAATCTGCCTTTCTATGCCAATGCACAATAAATTGTTAAAATCGTAATTTTCAGCTAATTGTCAATATTGTAACAATTTAAAGTAGTTTTCTTGTAATTTTGTTTAAAGGTATCTTCGTGCTTATGATTATAGTTTGTAATAACAGTTCGCAATAATATAATATTGTATGTGTATTGTGTATGTAGATAAAATAAAACAAAAAAGACTTGATCAATTTTTATGATCTCTCATACGAGCAAATAAGCGTACTAGTCCAAATTTTCCAAACAGAGCAATTTGGAATATTTGAAAAAAATTTCATTTACTTTCATTGCAATGTTCCGGAAATATTCCATTGAAAGATTTCACACACATTCTAAATAATATTCCGGTAATATTCTATAGAGATATTTCAGGTTTCAGGGCGAATGTTTTTACAATATTTCTAAAGAATATTTCCTCAACATTACATTGAAATGTGCCAAAGGAAGGACATTATGTTATTCCTCGAACATTGCTGTAATGTTCCTTGGGAATATTCCGAATATCTTAATGGAATATTTCGGGAACATGAAATGAATATTGAGAGTTATGTAAGAAACTACAAAAAAAGGAGCTACTGAGAATCCTTGTCTCAATTAATTATTTAAATGGTCTTTCCAACATGTTTAGTGTTCCAAGAAACTTTTTATATTTTGGAAAAATTTTCTAAAAATTTCCGATTTTCAGTATCGCTTTAAATAATAAAGATATTGAAAAATTCATAAAAATATATGTCCCTCGTACGACCCAATCTTCATGAATTTAAAATTGAATAAATTAGGGTGCAGCTGTAAGTAAAAATTAAAAAATATAATTTTAGAGGACTCATAAATAATTGAGAAAAGAATTGATATGACTATAACTTATGGTTCAAACTTTACACCTTTTTCATGGTCTTTTTTTTATTAAAAATTAGGAATTTTCTTCGAGGGCGGATATTTTTTTGCGCGTCCCTTGCGGTCTGGTCCTACGACACTGAGTGGCAGATTTTTCCTCTCGTTGGAGGGTTTCTAGTTTCTACTCGGAGATGATCGCAGTTTTTCGTCAAAAACCGTCCTATTTCGGGCATATTCGTGGAAAATCGGGGACATTTCAGCGGGTGCCGGCTATATTCCACGTCGGTCCACTCGAGAGTCGATTTCGCTTTCCTTTAGCTCGGGTCGATATACTCTCCAAGATTCAATGTACCATGAGATATATTTATAACCTTTAAGTTTGTCATCCCCTGAAACGAGCTCAAATCGAATATCAATACGGACTAGTACTATTTCATATTTTTCTCTCCGATATGCAAAACGGCGTCTTGCGTTTCCTTCAGCTTTAGGTATGAAAGAATTGCAAAGAAATATTCCAGATGGTTAGTAAAAGTAAACACTTCTTAGTACATTAGGAAAATACTTGATTGAGGATTGAGGATTCAATTAAAAACTTTGATTTAAAATTTGACTTAGAACTGATGAAAATATTCTTGATTGAAAAAGTTTATTGGGATAAACGGAGAAGTATAGATTTTTGGTGTGACTATTGGCACTTAAAATGCTCCTGAAACATTTAATAAAGTAATGGGATAATAAAGTAGGCACGAAACCTTATAAACGGAAAAATCCACCCTCGCAAAAGAAAATGTATCTCGTATGAGTTTCAGTGCGCAATTTCGTGAAATACGAGATCTTTCTCGGAAATATGAGATTTCCAGGGGGGCGAAAACTTGCGAATCCATAATAATTACTGTGTACACGGATGCCATGATATTGCGAAAATTCACTGCTTTTTCGCATTGTGAATTTCATTTTGACGACTTGCTTTCAACATTCGAGTATGAAAGGATCTCTTGGTCTACGAATTTCACAGAAAATTTCTGGGTATCATTTTAATCTGTATCAAAATGAGAAATAGAAAAAAACTGTGATAATAGAATAAACGATCCAAATCACATCGAAATAAGATCGCTGCAGATTAAAATAATATCCCACAATTTACTGTGTTTATCAGGGTGGACCAAAATTTGAAGGGGTGGCAATGCAAAGCAAGGTACGGGACAAAATGGCAATTTTACAGTAGAGAGAAAATACGTTGTGTAAAATCTAATTCGCAATTAAAAAGAGAAACAAAAATCTGCTCCCAAGTGGAAGTATTGCTGAATCGACACCAAAAAAGTTTGATCGGAAATATGCTTTCAGTTATGAGAAAATATAGTAAAAAAGTTAATCATGTCGGCACTTCTTTTTGGCGGTGTCCGAATCGACGATAAAAAATTAAATACTCAATTTAAAAAAAAGGTGGTGACCCATTCCCGAGATATTGAGTGGCAGAATAGATGGCAAAAAAGTTTAATCAAGAAAGTAATTCAGTTCTGAGAAAATTAAGTTTTAATTTTGAGGTTTGAATTTCACGGGTTCAGAAAATTGGCTTCAAATCGTGATGAAAAATCTAATCTTCAATTTTAAAAAAAACTGGTGACACGTCCCCGAGATATAACATTGCTGAATAAAGAAAGAAAAGTTTGATCGAAAAAAGTTATTCAATTCTGAGAAAATCAAGTTTAAGTGAGTCGATGTTGCAGTATGCCAGACGAGTTTTCCTTTTTAGGAAGTGAAAAGTAATAAAATTTACATACTCTTTGATAAAACGAATTTATTTCAATAAATGGCTTTGGTAAATAGAATAAAAGATAGTTTGATCACAAAAAGTCTTTATATTTAAGGAATATAAAAATCGATCGTTTAAGTTAGATTTTATTCGTACTAGACTTTACAGAATAATGACTAAAATATAATTTTAATTGTTTTTATTAGTGAAAAATTAAAGATATGTTTATTTTAGGTAGTAAATGAAATCTGGGAACAGGAATATGAATAGGAAAAGGTCTCAGAACTCGAAAAAATAATATAATACATTTTCTTTACGATCACTACGCACGCGTGAATCTTTCTGCAAAACCTTTTGCAGAACAAATTTTTACTATTTCCCATGGAAGAAAAAGACGTTTTTGTAAATTTGCGATGAAATCTTTAATATTAGATTATCTTACTCCATCTGGCACGCTTTTCTTGAGAATTAATCGTTTAATGTGAATTACTAATTACTTTTTGAATTCAATCCACATAAGCCATTTTTATAGGGTCCCAAAAAAATCCCAAAAATGAGATATTTTTGGCGTTAAATAGTTTTTTTGCAGTTTGTTTTCACAAATTGTTTTTAATAGTAAGATATAACTTTTTAAACATATTTTGATGTTCAAAAATTGTTTAAACAATATATTATTGTTTAGAACTATCATTCCTTAGAATATAGCTAGAAAATTGCGGGTTTTTCTACATTCTTAAACTTTTCTTCGATTCTTTAGTTATCAATAAATAATAACCAGTAAACATTCACAAAAATTATTTTTGAAACTATATATTATTGTCTGTTATAATATTTTTTTGAGGAATAATCCAGGAATTTGCGGTTTTTTCTAAAATTTTGAACTTTTCTTTGGCTTTTTAGTTATGGACAATCAAGTAACTAAAGATCCATAAGTTTCTGACATTTAAGTCAGAAAAAAATAATGGAATACTTTTTAAATAGTGATTCTTTTTGGTATTTATTTCTTATTTGTTCATAACTAAAAAGTTGAAGAAATATTCGAAATTTTTTAAAAAACCGCAACTTCTTGGATTATTCCTTCAAAAAACTATAATAACAGACATTAATATACAGTTTAAAAAATGATTTTTGTTGATGTTTATTGGTTATTATATGTTGATAGCTAAAAAGTCGAAAAAAGTTAAAGAATGTAGAAAAAACCGCAATTTTCTATCTATTTTAAGATAAGGTTATTATAAACAATAATAAATTTTTTGATCAATTACTTTTGTTAATTTTCATGAATTATTATCTCATTATAACTAAGGAGTCGAAGAAAAGTTGGAGAATGAAGAAAAAACCGGAATTCTCTAGCTTTATTCTAAGAGAGGATTATTAGAAACAATAATTAATTCTATAAACAATTACTCATATTAGTTTTTAAATAATTATTATCTCACTCTAAGTAGAGAGTAAAAAAGTTGAAGAATGCAGAAAAAAAGCAAATAAGCTAGCTTTATTCTATGAGAAGATCGTTCTAAACAATAATTAATTGTTTAAACAATTAAGTTAGTTAATTCTGAATCATTATTATCTCATTATAATTAGAGAGTTGAAGAAAAGTTGAAGAATGTTGAAAAAAAACCGCATTTTTTAGCTTTATTCTAAGAGAAGATTGTTATAAATAATCATTAATTGTTTAAACTATTAATTTTGTTAATTCTCAATAATTATTATCTCATTATAACTAGAGAGTCGAAGAAAAATTGAAGAATGTAGAAAAAATTCGAAATTTTCTAGCTTTATTCTAAGAGAAGATCTTTATAAACAATAATTAATTGTTTAAACAATTTTTTTCATTCTTAATCATTATTATCTCATTCTAACTGGAGAATCAAAAAAAAGATGAAAAATGTAGAAAAAACCTCAATTTTTTAACTTTCTTCCAAGAGAAGATCGTTATAAGCAATAATTAATTGTTTAAACCATTACTTTTGTTAATTTTCAATAAATATTATCTCATTATAACTAGAGGGTCGAAGAAAAGATGCAGAATGTATAAAAAGCCACAATTTTCTAGTTTTATTCCATGAGTAGATCGTTATAAACAATAATTAATTGTTTAAATAATTACTTTTGTTAATGTTCAATAATTATTATCCCACTATAACTAGAGGGTCGAAAAAAAGTTGAACAATGTAGAAAAAACCGCAATTTTCTAATTTTATTCTAAGAAAAGATAGTTATAAACAGTAATAAATTGTATAAACAATTTGTGAGAAAAACTAAAAAAAATACGATTAAACGTCAAAAATACGCGATTTTTTTTTTTTTTTTTTTTTAAAATAGTTGATGGTTTTAACCAACAACCAGAAGAAGTCTTCATCGATCGTCCTTCAGAAATTAATCCAACTTTGAAATTATAAATAATTTCAAGCATATATTATCGGTCATACGATCATTTATTATAAAATTGAGTTTGATATATAAAATTGAGAAACGTTGTTGTTGTAAACTCAATTTTATAATAAATGATCGTATGACCGATAATATATGCTTGAAATTAATTATAATTTCAAAGTTGGATTAATTTTTAAAAATACGCGATGTCTCATTTTTGCACTTATGGGTTTTTTTAGGACCCTATAAAAATGGCTTATAGGGGTTGAATTCAAAAAGTAATTATTGATTTATGTTGAGCGATTAATTATCAAGAAAAGCGTGCTATATGCAGTAAGATACATCTGATACGTGTTTACTTTTTTTTGGGATTCGAACAAATCTGGGGGTGGAGGGGGGATGACAGGATGAAAAATAAAAAAATAAATGTTGTAATGCATTTTTGCATCACCCTAGTGTTCATATTATTATTTGAGAACATCTTATAAAATATTGACGTTTTAAAAACCACCGCCAATCAGACAAATTATTATTATTGGTGTAAAATCTCCCGACGTTTCGAGGTCTGACCGATCTTCTCTTCAGGAGAATATCAATCAACAAAAATCATAATGGTCTAGTCATAATATATCAGAATGTGAATTCTTGTAACATTAGATAAAACATATTTAGATTTTGAAATTGAAAAACAGCAATAAATTAGGATAACAAAGTGTAAAATTCAAAAACTTATAGTTAAGTGACAGGAAATTTAAAAAATGAGAGCGAAAGCATAACGCTCCGCTCTCAAAGCAAAACCATGAATATTATGAATAAACATAATATTATCAAATATTATGTTACGAAAATCTCATAATTCTTAATATTTTGAATCAAAATCTGCTAGTTCTCTTTCGTAAATATTAATTTATATTTTTGAATCTAACTTTAGTGATATGTAAAAGAGATAATTTTATCTCTAATTTCTAAATTCACTTGAAATTGAATTACAGGCATTCGTTTCCATATGCCTACTTCAGGAATTTTTGTAATGCGTTAAACAGAAAGTGCATTAAAACTCATCTGCCGTTCATGACTCTCTGGAAAGCATGTGGATTAATAATTCCTGCACATGCGTGTACATACTAATCGTTATGAAAATCAAACAGTGGCTAGCTGCACTCACCAAAAATCGATTTGATATTAATATAAACTCGAATAAAATAAGAAGCGGAAGCATGTCTCCATCCCATATCTAGTTACATTTACAGTTTGCTCTCTCGCGTTATTCAAAATGAATAATTATCAATGTCTCGTTCGATTAAACTACCGTAACACAAATTCTATGTAATATGTAAATCATAGTTTAGCTTGGAAGAGAACAATTGGAGAACTGGAGCGGTTAAAACCTCTGAATAAATTGAGTCACTTGTCTGTATGTCGTTCACATGTCAAATTGAATATAACTTCACACAGAACTGAACGTGCTTAATCCTCGAAACTTGCGGCGATTGAATTTCTACCAAGTCAGCGAAACAGACATCTCGTTAAATCGAAGTCGATTGAATTTTGACTTAAATTGAAATTCCCTTTCCCTTCCATTTACATTTCACTTTCAGACAATTAGATTGAAGGAATTACACTTCGTCTTTGAAGGGCGTAATATTATTTCAATTCAAATAATTTAAAGTAAATCATTGAATGTTTAATAAATTATTTTAAATTAATGGAGTTTTCCTAATTATTTAAGCATGAAGCAAGTTTCTTCATTTGTAGAAAAGAGCAATCAGTAGATGAAGTTCAAAAGCAGACGTATATCGTTAGGCCGACATTAATTGAATCGAAGTTGGTTCATTAAGATAAGTGTCAATTTGCATCTAGTGCCGATTGTTTAGCAACAAGTTCAACGAATATTGTTCAGAAATTGATTTCCTAAAGAGGAACATCAACATAGAAAATTTTCCTTGGCTAAAAGTCCGATAGCTAACCCTATATGGTGTGCGAAACATAAAAGAAATAAATCAAAATGTAAACAGTTCCTTGAAAATCATTGAAATTTTTAAAATTTTTCAACATAAAAGCAAAAACAATCTGGAAGATCATGTTTCCATAATTTATGTGGGCCTTAAGACATTGGATTTCATCAAATCTACGGTTGGTGCGAAGTATAAAAAAATTAATCAAAATAAATCCAAGAAAAGTTTTGATAAAATTTACAGTTGGTGCGAAGCATACAAAAATAAATCCAATAAACGTGAATTATCCTTGAGGATAATGTGCCCATGATATGATTCACTGTTGAGAAAGAGTTAAAATAAAAGCAAACAATCCTGTTTAACTAATTTCTATAACCGAAGAAGATTAGATCAGGCAAAATCTACGGCTGGTGCGAATTTACAGAATTATTCAAAATAAATCTCAATTTCTCCTTGAAGGTTTTCAAGGATAAAATTTCAATGATACAATTTTGAAAAATAATCACATTGGGTTCTTAATTTATGTGTGACTTAAGAAGGTTGGATTCCAATAATTCTACGGATAGTGCGAATCATCAAAATTATTCAAAATAAATATGAAATCCTCTTTGAGAATGTGCAAGATAACACTACCCTGCAAGATTTTGAAAATTTTTTGCTCCTGGACAATGAATAGTTATTTCTGAAGTAATTTTTCGCGCTGAAAACGAATCCAGCCTCAGAATTGCTCTATCACGTCAGGCTTTTGAGATATCCTGACCGAAAAGTGCAAAAACACTGTTTTTGACATATTTGAGGTTATGTAGCATTGCGTTTTTTTTCTGAAAAAACTATACACAGAATCTTAAAGTACTAGTCTTTTCCTTTTGAGTGACCTTGAGTTTGCTCAAATATATATTTTTTTCGCCGAGATATCGAATTTTCAAAATTTAAACAGACGATACTGTAACTTTAGTCAACTTTGGGCAGCCATATTGAATTTTTCTCAAAACATTTTGAAAATCTGACCTTCGATTCTGAAATAGCAGGTCTTTTTACATAAGAAAACATTAACCTGTTATTGATTTTTAAACATTTTTAGTGTTTCCTAATGAAAAAACCAATCGACTGTTTGATGTCCGCGTGGATCTTAATGCATTTTCGAATACATTTTCAAAATCGCGATGCTACATAACCTCAAATATGTCAAAAAACAGTGTTTTTTGCACTTTTCGGTTAGGATACCTCAAAACCCTGACGTGATAGAGCAATTCTGAGGCCGGATTCGGTTTCAGCGCGAAAAATTACTTCAGAAATAACTATTCATTGTCCAGGTGTTAAATCTTGCAGGGTAGTGTAATCTAAATGAAAGTAATACCTCATTAGCAATCATGTGCCTAAAATATCTGTCTGCCCCAAGAAGATTGATTCGATTAATTCTACGGTTAGTGCGAAGCGTTACAAAATAAATCAAATGAATGTGAAAACCAACTTGGGAATCATGTTCTAATTTTTAAAATTATTCAACATAAAAGCACTTACTTCCTGGAAATGCATGTTTCCATAACTTATGTATCCTAAGACATCGCATGCAATAAAATCTACGGTTAGTGTGAAATATAAAAAAAAATAAAAATACGGATATTTCCGTAGGAGTCATCACGTCTCCTGAGGTAGCTGCTTTTTATAAAATGTTCAATTTATGCGAAGCATAAAAAAATATATCAAATAAATGTAAAATATCTTTGAGAGAATGTGCCCATGATTCAGCGTTGAAAAAGAGTTAAAATAAAATCCTGTTGCTCTGATTCGTGTAGCCTAAGAAAATTGGATCAGATGAAATCTACGGTTGGTGCGAATTGTCAAAATTAATCAAAATAAATATTAAAACTGTCTCCAGGATATGAAACGGAATCTAAATAAGTCATCTTTGGCGATTACGTTCTTAGAATATCTGTGTCCCAAGATGTTGGATTCGATAAATTCTACGGCTAGTGCAGAAAATATATAAATTTCATTGTTCCAACTGCTTTATTTATTTGGATTTTTAACTTTGATTAACAAATTAAACTTTTTCTGAGTAAAAATTGGCCTTTATCGAGATTTAGAATTTTGGTATGGAAAAACCATCTTTAGAGTCAATATTTTTATAGGCAAATAAAGAAATCAAACATAGGGTCCTTTTTAAAAAATTACCTCCACAGCAGAAAGCCTACTATTTTCATCTTTTATCAGAGATTATTTTTAAACAAGATTGAGTATTTCAAAAATATTTAGAAAAAAACAAACATTCATGAAACGTTTCAAATACTTTTATCCCTCAATATTTCCATTCTAAAATGGTTTTTCATTCTAACTACCTACTTATCGCTTGAAAATTTACAAAATATGTAGTAAACCGTGCATTTATGATATAAATATGATTTTTATAGCGTGTATTAAGTAGAATGTATAAGAAAAATATTGGGCTTGTGCACCGTGAATTCCAAATCACGACATATAAATTTCATTGCGAATAAGGATTAACTAATCAGTTTCCTCAAACAATTGAGTTACTGAAATAAAAAGCGCAATAAGAATTTACTTTAGTGTTCTTTATTTTAAATTATTATTGACAGGGTCATTTTATGTATTAGCATAAGTAAATTTAAAAGACAAGAATTTAAGTCTGTCTAAGTACATATTTTGTTATGCTGAGATTAGAATTCTTAATTTCTGGAATTATTTTTTTAATTTTAAATAAAAAATAAAATAAATAAAAAATAAATAATAAATAAAAAATATTAAACTATGAAACAATAGTTATGTATTGAAATTTGAATCCAGAAAAGAAGTAAACGATTGTTTTTAAAAGAGAAAACATAAGAGTTGAAAATTATTATGTTAGATTTAAATATAAGAAGAAGTATTATAATAATTGGCGTTATATTTTTCAAACATTTAGAACACGTGTTTAACCTCGAAAATACTTTCAAGCTTGCATATCAGGTGTACATGAAAAGAATATTTTTTTTCAAAAACATGGAATCGTAATAAGATTTATCGTAAACTCTAAAACTGTTTTTCCAACTGCCAAGGACAGGAAAACACTAAATGTGGTAGTCTTTAACATTTCAAACCAATAAATTCAGGTTCATTTTTTAAAATTTAAACAAGTTTTAGATTTAAATTTGAAATTTAATTCAATTACTTCAGTTATCTTCAGCCTACAAAATCTTGCGAATTAATACGATTTATAAAAAGCTATCTAATTTAATATTAAACATTATTTTAAATTATTTTAGAATGAGAAAAAAAATAAAATAAACAGAAAAAATTCATTTATCCTACTTATAGTACACAATATTATGTATACTCGAAACCTGTAAAAAAAAAGTTTACTTTTACAGGTTTCTAGTATAGTATTGTGTATTATAAGTAGGATAAATGAATTTTTTATTTTTATTTTTTGTTTGCCTCATTCTAAAATAATTAAAAATATTGTTTGATATGAAATTAGATAATAAATAATGATATGATTTCAGGTCTAACTATTATTTCAAGTTGAAAATAATAATTCTCTACCTTTTTATAAAATCATTGCATGAATGTGACGATGATTTTATTTTCAAGACAAAAAAATGTAAAAAATATTTCAAAAGGGAAAAATGAATTATGAAAAAATAATTATAATATATTTTGAAACAAAAATAAACAACTGTTTAAAATCAAAAGAAAATAACAGTTGAATATTTTTATATTAGATTTAAAAATAAATATCAGTATTCTAAATGAATTTCTAAATAAATTTCACAATCTTTCAATGTCCAATAAGAAAGTAATAACGAATTAAACAGTATAAAATAAATTAACAAAATATCATCGTTTTCAACAAACATTTGAACAAACATTTTATTTTTTGTTTACGATATTAAAAAAAATATCATATTATACGGATTTTATTTAAAAATAGACATAGGTATGGTATTTTGTATTATATGCAAGATAAATGAATTTTTTCTGTATATTTTATTTTAGTCTTTATTTTAAAAATAATTTTAAATAACCTTTGTTAAGGAGTTAGACAATGATATGATTTCATGTCGAAATCTGTTATTTCAAGTTGTAATAATCATTCTCTTTTCCTCCTCTGTTTTGCTTGTTTTTACAAATGTCAAGCAATGGTATACAAATAGCTCAGATCAGAAGCTATCGGTAAGTATTAGATTTCAGAATACAGAATTTCATACAGATATTTCATATTTGCATATGAAAATTCTATACAGAATTCAATATGAAAATTTTATATGAAATTTTATACGCCAACAGTTTTAAATTACAGAATACAGAATGCCATACAGATATTCCATATTTGCATATGAAAATTCTATACAGAATCCTATCTGAAAATTTTATATGAAATTTTATATTGCAACGACAACAACAATAATGACGACAATAGACAGACCCACAGGATGAAAACCGGAGTTGTCAAATCTTACATAAAAAAAGAAATACCTTCTCATATGTGATGAGAATATAAAAAACGAAATTTCATATTGGATTTTGCATCGATTTCTCGGGAGTAGATTCATCGGAATTTTTTCAGATAATAAAGTACATAAATTAAGCTTACACATTTTTTAAAGAGTTTATAATTATAGAGCTAATAAAGTAATTACTTTTCAGACAAGTGTACGAAACGTGCACCGCATCATACAGGTCATAAATTCTTCAATTGTGTTTATGACCATGCATCCACAACTAGATGTGCCTTTTTTCAAATATGGCAGATACACTACTGGAAAACATAAGCAAAAAATATATATTTCATCAATTTTGTTCTTACTGCTTTCTTTATTTAGATTTTTGAATTTGACTTACAAACAAAATGTTTTCTGTGAAAAAACTGGTACTTTATCGAGATTTAGTATTTTGGTATATAAAAATATTATCTTAAGAGTCAACATTTTTTTAGGTAAATGAAGAAATCAAATATATAGTCTTTTTTAAAAAATTTCCTCCAGAACAAAAAGCCCACTATTTTCAATTTTTGTCATAGATTATTTTTAAACAAGATTGAGTATTTCAAAAATATTTATAAAATATCAAACATTGATAGAAAATTTTAAATACTTTTCTCTCACAATATTTTCATTCGAAAATGGATTTTCATTCTAATTGGTTACCTCCGCCGCTTGAAAATTTCAAATGTATTTGTTAAACTGTGTATTTATGATTTAAATATAATTTTTGCAGAGTGTTGGTCTTGTTTATTGAACCGCAGATACTAACTCACAACATGGGTATAAACGTCATTGCGAATGAGG
This sequence comes from Euceroptres primus, assembly GCA_037177015.1. Taxonomy (NCBI): domain Eukaryota; kingdom Metazoa; phylum Arthropoda; class Insecta; order Hymenoptera; family Figitidae; genus Euceroptres; species Euceroptres primus. Next base: position 18,763 of record JBAGKK010077009.1, read on the forward strand.
ATTAATTAATCCGTTTTTTCAAATAATTGATGTTCTTGAAATAAAAATCGCAATAAGAAATTAATTTAGTGTAGTTTATTTTAAATTATAATTTTCAGCGGTATTTTAAGTATTTGGTGCAAGTAGATTTAAAAGAAAATAATTTAAGTCTTTCTACATGCTTTGTTTTGCTGCGATTTTTTTCAATTTAAAATCTGAATTTAAAATCTTGCAAGTTGTTTTAAAATAAAAAATATTACGTATGAAAAAGTATTTGTATATTAAATTCCGAAACTAGAAAAATATGAAACTACTGTTTTTAAAAGGGAAAACATAAGAGCTGAAAATCATTATGCTAGTTTTAAACATAAGTAGAAGTATTATAATAATAATAAATTAGCGTTATATTTTTAGAAAACTTGGAACACGTGTTTGATCTCGAAAATGCTTTCAAGTTTGCGTATCTGATGTATACTTAAAAGTTTGCATATCTGGTGCATACATAAAAAAAATATTTCTCAAAAACATGAAATCGTAATAAAATTTATCGTAAACTAAAAATGTTTTTTCTGTTGCTAAGGACAGGAAAGCACGTTTTTAACTACGTTTCGTTGCTAAGGACAGGAAAGCACGTTTTTAACTACGTTTCATATCAATAAATGCAGGTTCATTTTTTGAAATTAAAGAAGTTTTACACTTAAATTTTGAAATAATTAAATGAGAGAAATGTATCTTTTTCGGAAGTTTTCCTTCATTTTAAATATTTAAATCAAATCCTCGTTCTTTCTTATTCTTGTTCTTGCTATTCTTGTTCTTGCTCTTATTCTTATTGTTCTTATTGTTTCTTATTGTTCTTTTTCTTGTTCCTGCTCTTGTTTTTCTAAAGAAATTAAAAAACGGCTCGATCCAAGTTTTTTCAAAGAAGTTTTTTTTACATGTTTTGTATATAAAGAATGGATTTTTCTTTCGCAGGGATTTTTTGTCGTTTAAAACTTTTCTTTCAAAAGGACAAGTCTGGTAATCAAAATAATAAATACTCTCTTTTGATAAAATTATATTTTCCGTAGATGCAAATAGCAAGAAGCTATTGTTGATATTATCTAGGCCTTAAGGTATTAACTTGTTTAACGTCAAATCTGAAACTAATTCACTTTACAACCGATTTATTTGCAATGATAAAATACATTTTTAAGACATTACTCAATTTCCTTCGTGTTAAGCAATATTTTCTCATTTCTTGGCATAGATTCTAAATTACATTTTCAAGGTGTAATGAATGGAAAAAAGCGTCCGGAGGAATATTGATTACAAGGCAGAGATGGTAAGTCACCGGCCGAAGTAGAGCTGCTTACCAACCTCATAAAAACGAATATTATGGAAAATGAAAATTAGGAACAGAATTTGTAATAATGGATTATTTTAATAAATAGTATCTGAAGCAAATTATAACTTAAATAAGTAATTTAATAAATAAGAATTTTAAGAAATGATATTTGAATAACAAATTTAATAAACGAAGTTTCCATTACCAGTAGATAATGCTTAATTGGGGAAATTTATGGAAAAAGGATATCTCTGATAAGATTTCATATTTCTGGGTGAAATTGTTAAGCGGCATAGTTAATCAAAAATTCCTTTTACATTAGAAGCACTGCGATATTAATGTTTGCATATGCAAATTTCATGAAACCCGACAATATGAGCAGACTAAAAGTGGACTCAAGTTCAAATTATGATTTCAGACTTGAAGATAAATTTTTTGCCACATTTTTCTCCTCAAGTTTACCTTCTCGATAATTTTTAGTCTATACTAATCTTGACGAACAATATAATCATTGTCTGAGTCCTGTCTTGCATTGATTATATGATTGGTCATTGCATGGGATGACTCTTTGAGATATGTAAATTTCTAGTCAAATGAAATATTTTACACCGAGACATTAAGCCCCAGACTTTGGTACTGTTCAGAAAATTGATTTTTCGATTACGAATGGTTCTTAGTCGTCCAAACATAATCACAGAAATTAAAAGTTCAAAAATCCAGACAATTATAGCAGTAATAAATGTAATGTTAAAACTCATAATTCGAAATAATTTTAATCATCGGCTTTATATGTGTCTTTATTCTCTTTAATATGTTGATATATAATATAATTAACACCCTTTTCATTAATGTAATTAATTTGTAAATGAAAACTGTTCCTCCATCCAAAACATAAAACCGATTATTAAAATGTTAATTCTCGTCAGAACTAATTACACATTTGTGACTAATGATACAGCCACTTTGGATGGAACATATTATAACCACAGCAGTTTCCTCGAGGTAATTAGAATATGTAATCAGAGATATTCTCGTAAACTCAAGCCACATTTGATACGTAAATGTATGTGTAGTGGAAACAAAATCAAGTAAATTCAGATGAGTTAATCGCTTCTTTCCGACAACAGTGGTTGGCAGCCACGTAAATACGTGTTGCATTATGGCCTTTTGGCTGTTTGCCCAACTCTGTCTGATTCTATCTTTCGATATAGCCCAGACCTCAGGCGACACGATACGGAAATGTTGGGATTGCACTTCGAGTCAGTTGCTCATAATTTAAACTCCCTGCGAAAATACAGACTCCAGATGTCTTCATTTCTGTACTAGCATTTTCTTGTGTTATTAATTTTTCTTTATTAGTAATTCAAAACTTTTGTGTTGCCATCATTATTCAACATAAATTATGCTTGCAACGCACAGTGGGAAAAAAGTACACTTTTTGGTTCAATATACATTTTAGTCTACTAATATTAACCGATTTAAATATTTTTTCATTTTAAAAAAAGTAGTAAAATTCCGGGGAGAATAGTTGAGGCTAATTTTGAAAAAAGGTCTTCATTTTTTTATAAATAAACAAATATATCTAAAAAAAAACGCCATACTTTCAATTCGGACTTCTCTGTTCTTGTCAATGGTGCGACATTTTTTGTAATTGCCTGAATTTGATAGAGCAACATTACCTGAAGATAATTCGATATTAACCATTCAACAAAAAAATTTGTTTATAAACAAATTATTGGTCAAAAGTTGATTTTTTATCATTTTCATTATTTTCAAATTATTTTTCCTTATTTTATAAGTAATTCGTTTCATAATGTTACCGTGATGGAAAGAATTTGTATTCGAATAATGAATATTAATAATAATATAAGTTTCAAATAGTATTTTTATTCAGAAATATTAATTTAGGTAAAAGAAGATACATTCTGCGTCTTTGCTCACCACCTGATACCAGAACTCCCGTTCGCTCGCATAACGATCGCAGCGCTCTCTTTTTAAAAAAATTTTGCGGGAATTACAAATATCTTAACCTACAATGTCAACAAATTTTATTAAAAAATGCAGAATTTGGGTGTTTTTTGACGAAAAAGTTTTTTTTTTATTTAGTACTTCTACTTGGTTAACACAAGATAGTTTAAAAGCTAAGCATGATTGAACAATAAATTTTATGATTGTTATAAACAAATTTTATAATAAAAAAAAATTGGGACATTTTTGAGTCTAAAAAAAGATCTCTATTAGTATTTGTTATAAAATTTTTTTATAACAATCATAAAATTTATTGGTTAATCATGCCTAGTATTTAAACTGTTTTGTGTTTATTTATTTATTTATTAAGAACAGTACACGGGCAGAGCCCTTTAGTATAAATCAAATTATGAGCTAAGTGAAAAGCGAACTTAAATCTAAATCTGCTGAACGATTGTAATGGCCGCGATTACTTAGCCAAGTAAAAATAGTAAATAAAAAAACCATCTTTTTCATTTAAAAAACACAAATTCTGCATTTGTTAATGAAATTTGTTTCTAACAATAGTAAAAATTTATGAACTTAACATAATTAGTGCTAAAATTACCATAATGTAAATAATCAAACATACCAACATTGAAAAAAATCTTTTTCTGGGCTCAAAAATGTCTCAATTTTCCATTTGTTATAATATTTGTTTATAGCAATCATAAAATTTCAAGCCTAATCGTGTCTAGTATTTAAACTGTCTTGTATTAGCCAAGTACAAATAGTAAATCGAAGAAATGAGCTTCTTCGTCAAAAAAACAAATTCTGCACTTATTAGTAAAATTTAATATAATAATAGTAAAATTTATGAACTAAACATAATTAGTGCTTAAATTACCATAATGTATTTAATCAATCATACAACACTGAAAAATATTTTCTAGTCTGAAAAATGTCTCAATTTTTCATTTGTTATAAAATTTGTTCATAACAATCATAAAATTTATTTTTTAATCATGCCTAGTTTTCAAACTATCTTGTGTTAGCCAAGTAGAAGTACTAAATCGAAAAAAAACACCCAAATTCTGCATTTGGTAATAAAATTTGTTCATATTATTAATAATAATTATTCGAATACAAATTTTTTCCATCACGGTAACATTATGAAACAAATTAATTATAAAATAAGAAAGAATAATCTGAAAATAATTAAAATAATAAAAAATAAATTTTTGATAAATAATTTGTTTATAAACAAATTTTTTTGTATGGTTAATATCGAATTACCTTCAGGTAATGTTACTCTATCAAATTCAAGCAATTGCAAGTTTCGGACCATTGACAAGAACCGAGAAGGCCGAATTGGAAAAATAGTCATTTTTTGGATATATTTGTTTATTTATAAAAAAAATGAAGACCTTTTTTCAAAATTGTCCTGACCAATTTTCTCCAGAATTTTATTAACTTTTTTTAAAAAGAAAAAATATTCAAATCGGTTAATATTTGTAGACTAAATCGTATTTTGAAAAAAATGTACTTTTTTCCCACTGTGCAACTCTAGGGTGTCTTAGAAATACATTGTGAAGAAAAATTTCGAATTTTTTGAGGGAAACCTGCCCGATGGATGAGGTTCCCGAAAAAAGTGAATAGGTATTTTTTTGTTTTGAAATCGGTTGATATTTACTGGTGTCGCCAACCTTCTGAAGTTTCCCATTGAATTTACATGGGGAAAACTACACTTTTTGAAAATAAACAATAAAAAGCGAATTTTTATAATAAAGTAAGGGAGTTACGTACCACGATTCTTTTAAGAATCCATCAAGGAAAAGTCTTAACCGCAGAGATCACAGCAGTTGAGTAGGTCAATTTTAGGGCAAATAGGGGAACATTATTTCGAAAAATATCAGTGAAGTGAATAAATATTAATTGTTGATATTAAAAATCTCAAACTTTCTTAACAAATAAAATTACATGCCTTCTTTATAGATGTTAAGCTTCGTTGAGGTTTAAAAAGATAGAGTATAGACGAAAAAAATATCTAAGCTACTATTAGATATTTTTTCCTAACTGGAAAAAGAATCAAATATGATTTTTTAATACTAATAGATTTGAAAATTTTACGATTCCAGCACAAAAACAAATTTATTGTTTAACTTTAAATCAAAGTAGTTGAAAAGTATTTTCAATCTAAAAATTTGATGAAATAATGACTGAATAGAACATTGCAAATAAAGTAAATTAAAAGTTTTTTAAATAACGATAAAAAATTTGTAAACCATATTCAAAAATTTATTTTTAAACGATAAAGAAATAAATGTATGATAGTTGACAGAAATCGCCTTGAATGTAGTAAATTTCTATTTATGATAATTCTTGAAAAAACTTCGGAAAAAAAGGAAAAGGGGAAAAATATCTCAATTTATGGGATTTTAGGGGATTTTGGGAAAAATAGGGGAAGAAAGGGGGAAAAAGGAAAAAAAAGGGGAAAAGGAGACTGACTGTGATCTTAGTAATCATCAATTTTGAAATTGAACCCCCCTATGGTCCATTTATAGGCCCCCAAAAACTAAATTGCTTAAACAATTTTTCATTGACGAAACGTAACTTTCATCAGCTAGAAAAATTTTTCGATTATTATCAACCATCCTAAAATATTTTCAACCTATTACTAATTGTTTAAACAAGTCCTTTTTGTTTAAAGAATTTTTTTCTCAAAGTCTGCTTGACATTATGTCATATTCTGAACGCTATGAGTTATTTAATAAATATTAAGCACTAATTTATTTATTTCAGTGGTTTCTAAATTGTTTAAATAATTCTTCACTGGCGAAACGTGTCCTAGATTTGTCAATCTACTGCCAAGAGACCATTCACAAAATACGTGATACATATTTTTAGCATTTATACCCCCCCCCCCACCCTTTTATCATGGTATTCCATTGTGATTATTTTTATAAAAGCCCCCCCCCCCAAAGTATCTCATATTTTGTGAATGGTCCCTTAATGTTTAAATAATTACGATTTGGTTAAACAATTACCATTTGGTTAAATAATTACCACTAGGTGGATTTTTTGTGAGTTTGTTAGTAAATATTCAGATACAAATTATTTGATCAAGTTGATTAGAAATTGTTTCTACAATTTTTAATTGTAGAAAAATATCTTGATCAAATAAGTTGAATCTGAATATTTACTAACAAACCCACAAAAAATGAAGCAAGTGTTACCAGCTTAATAAATTAAAAATTTAAAAATTGTTTAAACAAATGGTAATTGTTTAAAAAATTATCAGTAGAAAAAGTTATAAGATGGTTGAAAATAATCGAATTGTTTGTAAAAATAAGAAAAAACTATTTTGTTCCAACTAATTCCTGATGAAAGTTACGTTTCAACAATGAAGAATTGTTGAATTTAGAGTTGAAGAATTGAAGAATTTAGAAACCATTGAAATAAATAAATTAGCACAATATTTTTGCAATAACTCCTATAGCGCTCAGAATCTAACATACTTTTAAACAGACCTTGAGAAAAAATGGTTTAAACAAATATTTAAACAATTAGAAATAGATTGGAAACATTTTCGGATGGTTGATAATTGAATCAGTTGAAAAAATTGAAAACAACTATTTTGTTCCAGCTATTTCCTAATGAAAATTACGTTTCAACAATGAAAAATTGTTTAAACAACTCTAAAATAATTAAATCAGTGTCGTGTTAGAAATGTTCATATTTTTCCGGAACTTTTAGATTACAAAAGTAACAGATATTTTTATAAAATTCAAGATACTTTTCAGAAACCGTACCTGAAAATTAACAAATTTTCAGTTACATGTAACTATATAAAGCTTCCATTACCTGAACATAAAATTTTTTCTGTTACAGTTTCGGAATTTTAAGTTAAAAATTTCAGAATTTTCAGTTACAAGCATCGTAAAATTACCAAAATTTATCCAAATTTTCAGTTACTTGTAACTGAATTTTCGTCAATTTTTCTTAAATTTACCAAATTGTAACTGAAATTTATCAAATTACCAAATGTCTCTGAAAATTGATATGAAAATTTCTAACAGTTGTTAATAGTCATTAAATAACTCATAGCCTCCAGAATTAGCATACTTTTAAGCAAGTTGTTTAAGAAAATTTTTAAAATGGTTTCAAAAAGTCATATTACGTTCCAGTTTGTCAACTAGTTATAATTTATGAAAAAAATGGGACAAAAAATTCCTGTTTTATTGTGCACTTTCAAAACGTGGAGTTTTCCCCAAGTAAATTCAATGGGAAACTTCAGGGGGTCGGCGGCACCAGTAAATATCAACCAATTTCAAAGCAAAAAAAAAGTGTTCAGTTTTTTCGGGAATCTTATCGATCGGGCAGGTTTTTCCAAAAAATTCGAAAATCGGTTTTTCTGGGACACCCTAAAGCAACACTAAAGTTCCTATTTACGGTGTAAATAATCTCATAAATAAATAGGTAATTTAATTTATAAATTAAATAAATGACCAGAGAAATTATTTTTAAATATAAATTGTTAACATTTTTTTGGCAAAATAGATCCTACTACAGACAATCGAGGAGGTCATCTGAATCTGAAGAAGCAAATGGTAGATATTTTCGAGAGGTCGTGCTGAAGTAGACAGCGGAAAGCACTTAAAAGCACTTGAAATCGGAGGGTGGAATTCAAGGGTAAGAGTTTTGAAACTCGGGAATGAAAAAGACTGGACTGGAAAAACGTGAACGTATATTCGCAAAGTGTATGTATAGAAAACTAACGCCTGCTTTTCATCTTCCCCTTTTCCCCACTCCTTTACCTCATTCCGAACCCGATGATGTGAGCACTTTCCGTTGTCATGTCAGCACATAAAATCTGGTTGTCTGACTACAGTCGGTTGGTTCTACTTTTTCGCGGCATTTGTCCCACTTTGTTCCACTCGCTCCCTTTTTTCGTCTACCGATTGTTTTCAGACAAGAAAATTCTTTTGTCTTCGAGAAATTGACGGTTAGAGAGAAAAGGACAAACAACTTCCTTATGAAAATTTACTGTCTTAGAACAGAATTGTAGGTGAAATGTTGTAATACAAATTGTTGAATATAAATCGTTATTAAATTTGACATTTGTATATAAACTCTAAAGAAAAAAAAATCTATCGAGATTTATTTTTTGGAAGGTGAAAAAAGTAATTCAGTATGACAAAATAAGGGATTCCCAATTAGGAAACGGCTGGCACTTTCTTTTTTGAGAAAGAAATTGCTAGTGTCGCTGGGTCAATTAATCGAATCGACCTTTAGGAATGAGAAGTTTGACCTGGAGTTTTTGGTGTTCTCGTCGATCGCAAGACGAGCCCAAGAGACAGAACTTTTTACACGAATCGTCGCCGATCGAAATCTCGTTATGTTCATCATCGCCCTTCGACAAGAACCCGACTAACGATTTATTTTTAAAAAACTTCAACACTCAACAGAGATTTTTCAAGACAGCTTCTCTTTTTTAGACTATACTTTTTCTTTTGACAAAAAATGTCCCTAAGAACAATTGTTACAAAGGACTAAAATGAATAAAATAGAAAATAAATTTAAATAAGCATACTGCTGAAATTCTTTTAATTTCCTAACTTTAAAGAGAGATTAAATGATAAGGCTATAAAAATAATAAATTCAAAAGAGACTCCCGCTCCTTTGTAAGGTGAGAAAAAAAAGTGCATCACATAATTTTTCTTTAATCTCCTGCAAGGAAACCGTTTCATTAATATTAATGTAAGGTAATAAAATAAAACCTTTAATACGACAATACGACAATAATACGACAATAGTCTATTAAAAAAGTGCAAATGTTTAAAAACAGAACCGTATGGTGGGAATGGGGACATTAATTAAACACGATTTAAAGTTTCTGGGATAAGATTTACCGAGCACATTGACGTAAATTCGTAGCTTGTTGCCTGTAAATTGAAGCTCCTATTTTATGGCTACTGCCACTGTCTCGATTCTCACTAGTCTTTTTTCCATTGTCAGGTAAAAAGTTTCAAGAGTCTGATAAGCCGGCAAGAGATAATCAAATCTATTTCTTGAAAAAATAGACTGAAAATAAAGTTAAAAAGTCAAAAATGAAGTCTAAATTCCAAAAAGACCATGGTGCAAAATTAAATGAATAATTTGGGTTTCTAGCTTAATTTTGGAGGATGGGCCAGTGCGGTTTTCGGTTAACCGATTTTCAGAGATGATCAAGGAAACGATGGCTCTTGTAATAGTAGCCAACCGTTGATTTGAATTTAGAACATTATTTGCATAAAGTCCTGGACCCACGGACAAGTTACGGAATACGTTTCGAATAGCCAGTGAATTCGCAACCAGAAGTAAAATACATGTCTCTTGAACAGTACAATTTGATCTCTCTAATTGAATTTGGGTCACATTACACAATCTTTTTATCAAATCTCTTTATTATTTTTTTATAAATTACATTTTCAATAAATTTCATTTTAAGAATTTTTTAATTTAATTTAAATTTTTATATTCTTTTCCTTAAAATTTTGAATTTCTTCTGAGTTTTCTTTCTTTTTCCATTTTTCTCAATTGCGGAAGCAAAATAATACTGCCAATATGTCTGGGATATCAGAAATGCAATCTGTCCGGTCATTCGAAACCAGGGCATGATGTCGATAAATTACATGAGTTTACAGAATAGTCCCGATACGGCAAATTGATCCTCTACATGCAATAACAGTTGAAATATAACGATCCTCTACATTTTGATGCATTTTGAACGTGAATAATTAAATAAATATATAAAATACAATAAAAAATAATGGTGTAAATAAAACAAATGTAACAGTATAAAATAAAAATAAAGACAAGATAATATACAAAAACTATAACAATAATGGAGAAACTTTTGCTAAGAATTCACATTTGTGGATCAGGACACGAAAACCATTTGGATATAGGCCATTGCACACAGTGGAAAGCTAATGATAGAAAATTTGATAAGATAATGATAGAGAATTTTATGTGAAAACAGTCATGTGAATCTTGAAGAGTTTCATCCAAAAGTCTGGCATCACAGCCCTTATATTTGAGAAGATTTAATCTAGATAGAAGTTCAAAAATGCTTTCTATTTTCTAAAATGACACCTTTGGAATAAAAGATGCAGTTTAGGTAAATGCGACTGAAAGTTGCTTGAGGGGATAACGAATTAAATGTTTGATCTGGACTTGGTAAATGAGATTTCAGAATCTAATCAATGTTTGGTGCGTGAACTTATCTTATTAGGGAGTCAAGCTCCTGTTATATGAACATATAATAAATGACACGTAGAATAGACCAATCAACTTGATTATCTTCCTGTACATAAATATGCGCAATATCACAAAATCCTTCCAATTTTAGTACTTACCTTTGTTTACTGAAGCAAAACATATTTTCTTAATGCGATATGATACTAGTTTACATTAAATAATCCCTGTCATCGCCAGGAAACTCTGTTTAGAATTTCACTGTTCGGGTTTAAAGAGATTTTTCTTGGCTTAGCAAAAAATATTTTATTTCATGAATTTATTAGCAGGAAGTGAAACCGAAACCGAGAAAAAACAGAAACAACGGTATTTTCAAAAACCAAAACCGAAAAAAATATTTTAAAAACCGAAGCCGAAAATAACCGAAAAAATGGTATTTTTAAAAACCGAAACTGAAAAAATATATTTTAAAAACAGAAAAAAATATATTTTAAAAACCGGAACCGAAAAAAATATTTTGAAAACCGAAACCTAAACCGTTATTTTAAATTCCTAATAAACGATTCGTAGAAACCGAAACCCTGATAAAATAAAGGTTATATCGGTCTTACCAAAGATTTTGTATAATATTTAAAGCCAATAAAGTTTAAAAGCTTAATATACAGAATATATAGATTTATACAATAGAGAATTTATTTTAAATACTTTATGTGAAATGAAAATTGTTCTGAATTAAAAGAGATTATAGATAAGTCCATAATAAAGTTTCGACCGGTTTTATAGGCAATTTTTTCTTATAATTTTTATTGTAATTTGAATATCACTTATGGAAATGATTATTAATGACCTTATATGTTTATGCCAGAAAATTATATACAGTTTTGATTATCTATAACTATTGATATCTTTCTTCACCCACTAGATGTTTAACAATCTTTTATATATGTCAATTAAAAGCCAAGAAATTATTTTCTGAAAAAAGTGTGTAATTTTAACGCTCAATAACTTATTTTCCCCATATTTATAGTAAAAACAACCGAAAACTTAAAAAAATGAAAAAACTGAAATATTTATGGACTTTAACCGAAAAACGGAAACCAAAACCGAAATTTTTATGAGTTTTAACCGAAAAGCGAATACTAGAACCGAAATTTTAAAGGGTTTTAACCGAAAAGTAAAGACCAAAACCCAAATGGTTTCGGTTTTAACTCCCTGATTGTTAGTAAAGGGGCGTTCCTTTTGAAACGAAAAAGTCAAGTCATCGAATTTGTTCATTTTTGGTTCATTTTTGGCCTTTGGGCCATTAAATATTTGTGACAAACGTTTTTGAAAAATTTTCATTTTTGGTATAAAATTACTAAATTATGTCACAAACTGAAATATAAAAGAGGACGAAAGGAAATGAAGGACGGAGTTTTGGTGATCGCCTTCTTCCTTCCTTCTTTCTTCTTTACAATTCAAATATTGTAATATTATAACATTACTTTTTATTTTAACTTTCTAATTTTTGGCAATTTAAACAAATAAAGATGAAATAAAACATTATTAATTTTATTAAATGAATTATTTTTACTAATATTGAACAAGTTTTATAATAAACGAGAATTGTCCCTGATGCAGAATGCAGAGGTATCCTTCTCTAAAAACTGATGACCCAAAAAACTCGTAATGAAATATTTCATTGTTGTCGCTTTTTCGCAATGCAGATTGGATATTTTAAATTTGAAACTTAAACCAAGTTCAAGTCATAGATGGATTTTTGTTTACAAATGGCAAAAAATACAAGACTAATTGGGAAATTGATTCGAAATGAAAAGCACGTGATTATGTTTCGCAAGTTTATTATAAAATTAATTTAATGTTTTAATTTAAAAAATATACATTCATAATATAACTTACGAAAATTTCTGTTTCAAAAATAATTTAGAAGAGAGAAAATTTAAGAAAAGTCGAATTTAAAAAGATACTATAAATTAGAGATCTTCCTGGTTTAAAAATATATTATTTGAACATTAAAAGCTTCCATTTTGAGAAAACAGTAGTTAAGAATGTACTCCGTGTGCAGTCAACTTAAAAATTAATCAAATCTTTACGTTGATTTTTAATATCGAAGAGAATGCAACCAGAGTTATTTTTATCGAATTTTGAAAATGAGCCGTTAAGAAATGAAATGGAATGAAAATTACGATTTTTGTCTAAGACAAAGGAAAAAACACAAATATATAAATAAATACTTTTATATAAACAATTATAACTCAAAATATTTATTTTATGTAAAACGTTTCACTTTCTCTTTTAAAATTCATTGGAATTAACAGAAAGCTCTTTTTTGTTGATTTTATAGTGCAAGACAAATATTGATTAATTTTCAGTTTGACTGTATGGGAAAAACATCTTTAAAAGCGATGTTCAAATTTAAATTCTTTAATTTCAAAAGCTTCAATTCTAAAAACTTAGAATTACGAATTAAGAAACATAATCGAGTCTTAAATTTTCGAAGTTTTCGAGTTTAAAAATGTTATTTTGAAATTTTTAAATATCGCTTTTCAGTAATGCTACTGCTTCATAGTTCACTCATATCCAAAATTTAAAAATTCTCATTTTATTTCTTTTTTCAATTTTAATGATTTAGGATTATTAAATGTCAAAATTGAAAGACCATGCATCAGAGAGAAAATAATTAGCGCGCGAAATGATCTAATGTTAATTTAAAATGAAGACATGAGAATGACAACCCGGTAAAGACCATTTGAAGTTGGTTCCTAAATTAGGTTATTTGAACTATTATCTAGGGGGCCAACTTCAAATGGTCTTTAACATGTTGTCATTCTCATGTCTTCAAATGTTTATTTTTGAATAAACAATGGACAATTGGCAATTCTTTTAATTTTTTTAATTTTATTAAAACTCAATATTTTTTGCGTAAATTTGAATTAGGATACTTTTCTGCAGGATCAATAATAACAAAGTTAAAACATCTTGAAACAAAGTGACTCATTTTCAATTGCAATGATCTGGGAAAATATTAAAAATTTTGCAAAATCGTTTGGCAAAAATGACCCCAAAGACAAGATAATAACAAAAAATGAACAAAATCGGTGAATTTTTCGTTTCAAATGGAACGCGCCTAAACAAAACGTATATGGGTGAAAATTAAAAAATCGACGAAAATGTGTCCCGAGAAAATTACGCTCTTATTCTCAAAAATATCCTATTTTAAATATAAGGATTTTTTAGCACGCGAGCCACTCTACAATGTCCTCTGTTTATATATATATCCATATCTTGCTGAAATACACGTAAAACCTTTTAAATATCTGAAAATGTCATCGTGTCCCTTGTCCCTGATTATATTTATAAGTATTCGAAAGCCTTTTTGCAGTCTTCTAAAGTAAAATTTGATGCTTTTCTGGGATACGCCTTTTCCCTATTACTCCTAAAAATAGAAAAAGAAGTTAATAATCGTTTGAGTTAATTTCAATTTCAAGAAACGAATAGCTTTTCATGTATCCCCATATTTGAATTTCAGTTTTAGTCATCGTGTCCAAAGACACATTTCGTCGGATTTTTTAATGAAAATAGTCATTTTCCATATTTAAATCATAAAACGAGTGCATTTTGACGTAAATTTTACAATATACTTATGTGAAAATCTGTCAAAAATGTAAATAAAATCAGCAATTAACAAATTTCACCAAATTTCGAAAACCGTACATCTTTGTAATGTTATCGTGTACCGTGTTTTTTTTCCAGATAAGTGCACTTTTTACAAGTTAAGTTATACGTGAAAATATTGTCCGTAAAAACTTATTCCTTTAAAAAGAATAATAATTTTCAAATAGTCAAATTTCTTCCATATCGAATGATAACGATGGAAACTTATTTTTACATTGACGAGAAAAAGATTCTTCTTAGAAACTTCATATTATTTATCATTCAATGTAATTACGATATTATTGATTAAAATAAATGTTGAAATATATATTTAATTCGTTCTCCATAGTCCATTCATGTATTTTAAGGACTGAAGATTGTAAAATATCACGTTGGTTAAAAAGGTTAAAAAATACCATAAATAAATTCTAAATAAGTTTCTTGACCTTGTTCTCTACTATTTTCGTCACATTTCATATGCAAAGCAAAAACGTACTTTAATCAAATTTGAAATATTTTTTTCAACAAAAATTATTATGTGAATATTCGCGATTTTTTATTTTCACCCTTAAAAGAAAGGTGTTTCCAAACCACTCATGAATTTAAAATTTCGATTATGTTATTAACCTAAAAGACTAATGCCCTTTGCTATTTTCCTCTTGCTTGGATTATTCGTAAGAATCTCATGGTCGTAAGCATAAACCTCAAAGACATATTTGCGGTTTGCGGAAGGATTCGTCAAAAGGAACATCACCAGGGTGGTTGCCATCGACGTTTATACTGCACATCGGCATGTGGGCAGATACTCGTAAACGTATACGTTTTTACAAGGAGAACCTTTTCCGGGAATACCGCAGAGTCTAGACCGCGAAAAGGTAGCGGCCATTTGCCAAAGAAACCTTTTTGTTGGAAACTCTATTTGCAATGTTCGTGCAACCCAAACCCGAAACGTTGCAAAAATCCTGGTTGAAGATCCTAGTTCAAAGCTCTGTCGAGAGGATAATTGAAATTGCTTTACCTCGGGGTACTTTTTTCGAATTGTTTATCTTCCGATTCGTCGGAAATCAGCTACTATTTTTCACTAAAATCTAAGAATCAAGAGCACTATGTTCACAAGAGGAAACTTTGCTCTGGTTTACAGTTTCACCCTTAATTTAATTTAGCTTTCCATGGATTGGTCTTCTGAACGTTTTCAAACCTGGAGGGCTTTCAATGTAATTATTCAGAACGGAAAACTTAATTAAGAGATGAAAAATAGAAATCAAGAAAATCAGAAAAGTTATTATACTCTTATTCTGCAATCTTATTCTGCAGAGATCGGATTTAAGAATAGATTCTTAAATTCGAATTCAAATATGCTGAAATTTTTTAGAGAAAAGCAAAAATACATTCCTGAGTCTAAAAATAGGCAAGAATATTTCAGAGATAGCAGCGAGAGAGAGCCAGAAAATGGTAAATAGATGTAATATTTTTACAAGAAAACTCAAATATTACCAAAAAAAATTATATTCGATCCTTAGATGTCAAACTTCATTGTTGTTTTACAAAAATCTTTAGAACTCTCTAGCATTTTCTAAAATCTTTCAAGAAAATCTTCTGGACTTTTCGAAAACCTTTTAGAAACTTCAAGAATATTTTGGAATGTCCCATTTACTTGTATATTCTTTAAATCTTCAGATTTTTCTAAAAATCCTCTACAATCTAAATTTTTTAAAAATGTTTTAGAATCTTCCAGAGACTATACCTGATTCTTCCAAAATCTTGTAAAATCTTCCACCCCAAAAATTTATTATACTTTCAAATATATTTGAATATATTTTCAAAAATATTCTATACTGTTTCAGAATCTTCAAGAATTCTAAAAAATCTATTGAATTCTGCCGCAATAAACTTCTAAAGTCTTCTAGTTCTAGTCTCTATCAGATTTTTTTAACGGCTTTCAAGAAGTCTACAGAATTTTAGGAAGATTCTGAAAACAATCTAGAAGATTTTTCAAGATTATAAGATTCTTTTGTAGATTTTAGAAGGTTATAAATTAATAATTCTACAGAATTCTGAAAACTTGGAGTTCAAAATAATCCTGAGGATTCTAGACGATTCTAGAAAAGTCTAGTATATTTTGTAGAATATTAAAGAATTTTAGGATATTCTTTAAGATTATATAAGATTATTGTACGAGAATCCAGAAGAATCTAGAAAATTATGGAAGAATCCAGAAGAATTTAGAAGATTGTAGAAGATTCTAGAACAGTCTCGACTATTTTGGAGAATTTTTACAGACTCTAGATAAGTTTTAAAGATTCTAAAGGATTTGAGAAAATTTTAAGTTTTTTTTTTAGATTTCGGAGGATTTTAAAATATTCTTGAGAATTCTGGAAACATCTAGATTTAGAAGGTTCTAGAAGATTATGAAAGGGTTCAGAAGATTATAGAGAATTTTAGAAAATGGAACAGTCTAGAATATTTCGGAAAATTTGAATAGATTTTGAAAAAATTTTTGAAGATTAAGAAGACTCTAAAAGAGTCTGACAAATTATAAGGATCAGTCTGGAATACTAGAAATTTTTAACAGAGATATGTAAATTTTCTTTTATAATTATGAAAGACTTTAGAAAAACTTGGAGTTTCTTTCAAGAGTCTGGAGAATTCCGGAAGACCATTGGGAAAGTACAGAATCTTTTGAATAATTTATTTGAAATATTCAGATTTCAGATAAGTTTCGAAATTTCTGGAGGATTTTAGAACTTTAAGGAGGATTTGAGAATCTTTTGTAGATTTTGAAGAATTCTAAGAAATTCTGGGAAAACTTAGAAGATTTTAGTCGATTATGGCAGAGTTTAGAATATTCAAAAATGTATAAATAATTATGGGATATCTCAGAAAAAATTGAAGGAATTTTTAAATGTCATAAGTTTCTATTTACCATAATTCTTGGAAATTTTATCAGAACTTTCAATAAAAAAAAGGGTGAAAAGGAACAAAATTCTGAAATAAAGGGATTTTAAGGGATTTCTTGAATAATAGGGGGAAAGTGGGAAAATATAGAAGAATTCAGAGGAATTTAAAGGATTGCAGAAGATTCTAGAATAGTCTCGACTATTTTGGAGAATTTTTACAGACTACAGATAAGTTTTAAAGATTCTGAAGTTTATTTATAAGATTCTATTTCCCATAATTCTTGGAAGTTTTATCAGAAATTTGAATAAGAAAAGGGGGAGAAAAGGAATGAAATTCTGAAATAAAGGGATTTTGTAAATAATAGGGAAAAGTGGGAAAATATAGGAGAATCCAGAAGAATTTAGAGGATTGTAGAAGATTCTAGATAAGTTTTGAAGATTCTAAAGGGTTTCAGAAAATTGCGAGTTTTTTGTAGATTTTGGAGGATTTTAAAACACTCTTAAGAATTCTGGAAACGTCTAGAATATTCTAGAAGATTACGAAAGACTTTAGAAGAACTTGGAGCTTCTTTCAAGAGTCTGGAGAATTCTGGAAGACCATGGGGAAAGTACAGAATCTTTTGAATAATTTATCTGAAATATTCAGATTTCAGATAAGTTTGAAAAATTCTGGAGGATTTTAGAACTTTTAGAAGGATTTGGGAATCTTCTGTAGATTTTGAAGGATTCTAAAAAATTCCGGACAAACTGGAAAAGCTTACAAGATTTTAGTCAGTTACGGAAGATGCAAAAATGTAGAAATTATGGAAAATATCAGAAAACATGGAAAGAATTTTTAAATGCCGTAAGTTTCTATTTCTCATAATTCTTGGATTTCAGGGGATTTTGTGAATAATAGGGGGAAACTGGGAAAATATGGTGCCTGCAAAAGAGGACTGATTGTGATCTCTGGCGTTTCTATAAATAAACCAAGGTACATGCAATTGGTGTAATAACGCCGTCACAGAGAGAAGATGATTATCACGCATCTTCTGAGTGTTGAACCGTCACAAATCAGTAATTATTGGAACCAGTACTAGATTTGGTCACGTTCTTTGTATCAAAACGAATAATATGGTGAGAATGCGGTACTGAAAGACACTCGGGTAGACAAGTCGACGAGAAGAGAGTTTGTACGCGTTTATTTCCCTTCCTTTATGGAGCGACATTTAGCACCGCCGATTACCCGCTCGCAGAATTCTCACCACGTCCACCTGCAATTTTCATGAATTATTGTCGCACGAGGTACACAATACGTACTTCCTGCCCTACAGGATGAGATCTACAATTTTTGCAACGCGCTTTTTTTCCGTTAGGTGTCAACATTTTCCTGTGTAATTGCGATTTTTAATTTCAGTCGTGCTAATTTTAAAAGCGAGATAGGTTGAAAGCAATTATGAAAGAAATTTGTTCGACATTCAAAACAGAATTTCATTTTCAGTACTTTTCAGTACTGTACAAAATATTCAATAGAAGAACTGAAAATTGGTTAATATACTTAAAAATTGTTCGAAATGAACTCCACCTTCGAATTTTTAATTTACTCATCTAATGGAATATATAATTATTTCTTAAGTCAATATTTATTTTCGTATCTCAGAGAATATTATAGTAAATAGACGATCATATCGAGGGCTTTGTCTTCTTGAACAATCTGACATTTTCCCGTACCCTTTTATATTTCCTCGGTAGGATGTGTAGTGGGATAGGTGCAGCAGTGGAATTTCAAATATCTGTTTTGCATTCCTTGGCTATCCTCCTTTCCACAAGCAATGTGCAACGGTTGCATCGGATTGCAGACTGGGAAATTTATATTTAACCGTTCAGCCCGCGGTGACGGCGATAGCGTTTCGCATAGACCATTGGTCTTTCACATTTCTTATCTTCCAGTTTCTACCGTTGCTCCGTACCTTTACAGAAGACGGAAGTAAGATTATCTCATGCTTAATTTCAGTTATTTAAAGAAACGTTTTTTCGAAATCATACTTTTTATATCCGAGGGCTAATTCCGCACGAAAGTGCGGAATTAGCTTCTTACTTTAAACTTAAAGCATGCATTTTGTAGAATTCGATGACAAATAATATCAGAAAAAGTTTCAACCCCCTATCGGGCGGGGAACGTAGTCATTTTTAACCCTTAAATCTCAGAAATGCATGCTGTGAATTTTAAGTAGGAAGCTTTTAGTTCACATTTTATAATTTTTTATAGAGTTTTTTTAGATTTAGGGATTGAAAACGACTGCGTTCCCCGCCAGATAAAGGGATAAAACTTTTCTTTTGTATCATTTGTCATCGAAAGCTACAAAACGCATGCTTTAAATTTCAAGTCAGAAGCTTAGTACAGATTTTAGAATTTTTTATGAGTTTTTTTGGAATTTAGGGGTTGAAAAACGACTGTCTAAAATTTCAGCGTAAGAATTGTTGTTTTGGGTGATTTTCAAACTTTTTTTCAGCAGGGATGGGAAATTCATATACTAAACTTCGAAACCGTTCCGCGCCAACTTTTCCCGGACAGTTTCAGGTCCATTATTTTATAGGCAAGAAATCAATTTTATTACCGGTCTTTACCGAGTTGCCGTTCTCATACTTTCATAAACTCTTATGGGTCAATATAGAAATTTTTCCGGAACATTCTTAAGGATTATAGAAAATTCTAGAACAATCTACTATATTTTGTAGAATATTAAGAAATTTTCGGATATTCTTTAAGATTTTATAAGATTTTTACACGAGACTGCAGAAGATTCTAGAAGATTATGGAAGAAACCAGAAGAATTTGGATGATTGTAGAAAAACCTAGAAAAAACTCAAATATTTTGGAGCATTTTTACAGATGTCAAATAAGTTTTGAAGATTCTAAAGGAGTTGAGAAAATTTCAGGAGTCACTTATAGATTTTGAAGGATTCTAAAAGATTCTGGAAAATTCTGGAAATCTTTAGAAGATTCTAGAAGGATTTGAAAGAGTTCAGAATATTTTAGAGGATTTGATAAGACTCTGAGACAGTTTATAATATTTTGAAAAACTTCTATAGATGCTGAAAAAATATTCGAACATTAAGAAAACTCTGAGAGAGTCTGGAAGATTATGGAACAGTCTGAAATTCTAAACAATTCTAAAAGACTCTAAAACTTTTTTTTAATTATGAAAGATTTGAGAAAAATTTGGAGGAACTTGAAAGAGTCTGAAGAACGATTCTGGAAGACTATGAGGTAGTAAAGAATTTTCTGAAGAATTTTAACAGATTTCAAATAAGTTTTGAAGATTCTAAAGGAGTTCAGAAAATTTCATGAGTCACTTATAGATTTTGAAGGATTCTAAAAGATTCTGGAAAATTCTGGAAATCTTTAGAAGATTCTAGAAGGATTTGGAAGAGTTCAGAATATTTTAGAGGATTTAATAAGATTCTGGGACAGTATATAATATTTTGAAAAACTTCAATAATTGCTGAAAAAATATTCGAACATTAAGAAGACTCTGAGAGAGTCTGGAAGATTATGGAACAGTCTGAAATTCTAAAAAATTCTAACAGACTCTAAAATTTTTTTGAAAATTATGAAAGATTTGAGAAAAATTTGGAGGAACTTGAAAGAGTCTGAAGAAGGATTCGGGAAGAGTATGGGGTAGAGTAGAATATTCTGAAGAATTCTAACAGATTTTAAATAAGTTTTGAAAATTCTAAAGGAGTTGGGAAAATTTCAGGACTCATTTATAGATTTTGAAGGATTCTAAAAGATTCTGCAAAATACTGGAAACCTTTAGAATATTCTAGAAGGATTTGGAAGAGTTCAGAATATTTTAGAGAATTTGATAAGATTCTGGTACGGTTTATAATATTTTGAAAAACTTCAATAGATGCTGAAAAAATATTCGAACATTAAGAAGACTCTGAGAGTCTGGAAGATTATGGAACAGTCTGAAATTCTAAACAATTCTAAAAGACTTTAAAACTTTTTTTAAAATTATGAAAGATTTGAGAAAAATTTGGAGGAACTTGAAAGAGTCTGAAGAAGGATTCTGGAAGACTATGGGGTAGTGAAGAATTTTCTGAAAAATTTTAACAGCTTTCAAATAAGTTTTGAAGATTCTAAAGGAATTTAGAAAATTTCAAGAGTCACTTATAGATTTTGAAGGGTTCTAAAATATTCTGGAAAATTCTAGAAACTATTAGAAGATTCTGGAAGGATTTGGAAGAATTCAAAATATTTAAGGGGATTTGAAAAGATTCTGGGCCAGTTTATAATATTTTGAAAAACTTAAATAAATGTGGAAAAAATATTTGAACATTAACAAGACTCTGAGAGAGTCTGAAAGATTATGGAACAGTCTGAAATTCTAGATAATTTTTACAGATTCGAATTTTTTTTTGAAAATTATGAAAGATTTGAAAAGAATTTAGAGGATCTTGAAAGAGTCCGAAGAAGGATTCTGGAAGACAATGAGGTAGTGAAGAATTTTCTGAAGGTGTTTAACAGATTTCAAATAAGTTTTGAAGGTTCTAAAGGAGTTGAGAAAATTTCAGGAGTCACTTATAGATTTTGAAGGCTTCTAAAAGATTCTGGAAAATTCTGGAAATCTTTAAAAGATTCTAGAAGGATTTGGAAGAGTTTAAAATATTTTAGAAAATTTGATAAGATTCTGGAACAGTTTATAATATTTTGAAAAACTTAAATAGGTATTGAAAAAATATTTTTATATCAAGAAGACTATGAGAGAGTCTGGAAGATTATGTGGCACAGTCTGAAATTCATAAACAATTCTAAAACACTCTAAAATTTTGTTGAAAGTTATGAAAGATTTGAGAAAAATGTGGAGAAACTTGAAAGAGTCTAAAGAAGGATTCTGGATGACTATGGGGTAGTGAAGAATTTTCTGAAGAATTTTAACAGATTTCAAATAAGTTTTAAAGATTCTAAAGGAATTGAGAAAATTTCAGGACTCACTTATAGATTTTGAAGGATTCTAAAAGATTCTGGAAAATTCTGGAAACCTTTAGAAGATTCTAGATGGATTTGGAAGAGTTCAAAATATTTTAGAGATTGGATAAGATTTTGGGACAGTTTATAATATTTTGAAAAACTTAAATACATGTTGAAAAAATATTTGAACATTAAGAAGACTCTGGAGAGAGTCTGGAAGATTATGGAATTGTCTGAAATTCTAGACAATTCTACCAGACTCTAAAATTTTTTTGAAAATTATGAAAGATTTCAGAAGAATTTGGAGGATCTTGAAAGAGTCTGAAGAAGGATTCGGGAAGAGTATGGGGTAGAGTAGAATTTTCTGAAGAATTCTAACAGCTTTAAAATAAGTTTTGAAAATTTTGCAGCATTTTAGGAAATTTTGGGAGTCTTTTGTAGATTTGGGAGGATTTTCGAATTATAAACTTTTAGAATGTGACAAACAGAGTCACATTTCAGCATGGCAATAAGTTTCACCTGAGAACGGAATTTTAAAGAATATTTCTATTTTCAACGAAAAAAGTGAAAATTTTTTTCTTAGAAGTGGAAAAAGTGACCAAATTCAGAAAAAATGATTGAAAGTGACCTCTTCTTAAAAAAGTAACCAGAAGTGAAAAAAGTGACTCGCTAGAAGGGGTGCTGTTAAATAAGCAATTTAAAATTCATGAGATAGAAAACTCGGTAAAGACCATTTTGTTTTTCCCCTCTCTCGCGCAGAACAAATTTTTTCTTAACGATTGAACACCTTTAAACTAGAGCTTTTGAGCGTCACATGCTTCTACAATTTTATCAAAATTTTTATCTTAAAGCCTGCCTTAAAAAGCGTTTTTTGCTCAACATGTAAAATTAATTTTTTGGTCTTTACCGAGTTGTCATTCTCATATCTTCAATTGTGCTAAATATTCACGGGAAAAAATGAGTTGTTAGGCCAACAAACTACTTTAGTAGTTGGCAACTTTAGTACAGCAAACAACTTTAGTAGTTGTTAGTCAAACTACTTTAGTATTTACGAACCTTTCCTAGTTGATGTAACTATTAAAATTGCTGTTGCAACAAACTGAATAGTTAGACCTACTAATAAACTAGTTGTACCAACTGATAAAGTAGTAGAGGTCTATGTTACAAACTAAAGTAGTTGGCCCAACTAACCATTTTTTCCAGAGTGTGGTAGAAATTGCCAATACCTGTCAGTGTGTCTAATGCCAAATTAAATTTAATGAGCGTATGTTTTGTTTATCAGATTTCGGAACTTGAATGGACATTAGCACCAGTTTTAAGGACGTGCCTGTAGTCCCTCCTTTTTTCAGATTAATCTCGTTCTCATGTAGGATCGAAACTCTCGAACTTAAGAATATCCTCTCAATATATTAACCGAAGTCTTATCCACGTTGAGTCTTTTTCGCAGACAGCTTCTGAGTAACAAATGTCTCTTTCTCGTTCTCATCTCGTCCCCGACATTGTCACACACGCACTCG
Source organism: Euceroptres primus (assembly GCA_037177015.1). Classification (NCBI taxonomy): domain Eukaryota; kingdom Metazoa; phylum Arthropoda; class Insecta; order Hymenoptera; family Figitidae; genus Euceroptres; species Euceroptres primus. Next base: position 42,277 of record JBAGKK010077009.1, read on the forward strand.
CCGATAGATCTCGTCTCCTCTTTCCGTCTCTCGGTATATACCAGGAGAGAAGGTATCACCACACGTGTCCTTGCACCGATAATTGAACATACATCAAGGGCCAGACGACCGGCGGAACGAGGAGGGAAAAAAAACTCCTCCCCAGTAAGGGGGGTGGGACAGGCGTAGATAATTTCGCGTGGAGGCAATTTGAGGCTTCTTCGGCGGCTCGAACGATATAAATTCAGTAAACGCCGTCATTAGGGTCCAATCCGAAATACCGGGCGTCTATTAAACCTGGAACTAAGATAATTATCTGTACTGTCGGGCCGAGAAACCGAGGCCAAGACTCGTTCCCGCATTGTTGCACTTCTTGTGCGTCCCGTCGCACTTTTCTGCTGTCTGTTTTATCAGCCTCTCCTCTTCTTGAGAGATCCTTCCTTCACCTGCCTTCCGTGATGTCGATGTGGTGAGGTGACTTTCTGTGGGTGGAGGCTGGTGAGAGGAGACGGAGTGGCACCCAAGAATCCCAGCACAGCTGTACTCACGAGTTAGCCCGATGGTAAAAACGTTAAACTATGTTTTTTGGCAGGCGTTACATTTGTTGGATACCTTCTACGGGCAGCTGACCATGCGAAGATCCAGCAAACCTTATATTATACCCACTACCAAAAGTACCGGGAATGTTGTGTGGTTCAGAAACATACCACTGTTGGTGATTGTCTTGCTCTTTACAAAGTTTCAAATGGTACATGGAGGAAACAATGTCCGTCTAAAAAGTAGACATTCAAATCTTAACGTCTAACTTTACAGAAAAATTCATCTTACAAAAGCAAAAATACCTTCTGCAATTTTTGGAGAAAATTATCTACCATAATGTTTCCCTAACTTCAATAATGAAAAGTGAATCCATAACATCCTCATGGTGAAAAATAGTCATTCTTTTCAATCCGGGATGCTTCTTTCGGGCGTTCTAATATACGTAACTGCAGTTTTCAACGATTAAAAAAAAAAAAGAAGCATCGAAAACACGATTTTGAAACAACAAACAAAACCAAAAAATTGATAACGGAAAATGGGCAATCTCAATGAATGAAAATAATTCTGAAAGTTTCGTTCCTCTAGATCCCTCGCAACTCGCCCCTTTTCCACCCATAATACTTAAAAAATTCCTAAACACTTCCCAAAATTCCAGACCATGAATTTTTCGATGCAAAGTAGTTTCAATTAACAAGAAGAAAGAAATATAAAAGTTTCAGCCCCCTAAACGCCTCGAATCTCACCCCTTTTCCACCCCTAATACTTAAAAAATTTCTGGAAACTACCCAAAATTCGAGACCACGAATTTCTCGATGCAAAGTAGTTTCAATTGACAAGAAGAACGCATTATAAAATTTTTAGCACCCTAAACGCATCGAATCTCACCCCTTTTTAACTCTAATACTTAAAACATTCCTGAAAACTATCCAAAATTCGAAATAACGAAATTTGCGACGCAAAGTAGTTTGAATTGACAATAAAAAAGCCATATAAAATTTTCAGCCCCCTAGACGCCTCGGATCTCACCCCTTTTCCACCCCTAATATTTAAAAAATTCCTGAAAACTATCCAAAATTCGAGACCACAAATTTTTCGATGCATAATAGTTTCAATTTAAAACGAAAAGGCCATATAAAATGTTTATCCCTCTAGGACTTTCGGATCTCATCCTTTTTCAGCCTCTAAGACTTAAAAAATTTATTTAACCTACCCAAAATCTCAAACCACGAATTTTTCGATTAAAGAAGTTTCAACTGATAAAAAGAGAGACATAAAATTGTTATCCCCCTAAAACTTACATATCTTACCCCTTTTCGACCTCTAATACTTAAAAGATTCCTGGAAACTACTCAAAATTCAATACCACGAATTTTTCTATGTAAAGTAGTTTCAATTGATAAGAAGAAAGCCATATAAAATTTTCAGCCACCTAAACGCCTTGTATCTCACCCCTTTTCCACCCCTAATCTTGGAAAATTTTGAATAAAAAAAGGGGAAAAAAGGAGGAAAAGGAGCAAAAAAGGAACAAAGTTTTCGAATAAAGGAATTTTACGGGGTTCTGAAGATAATAGGAAGAAAAAATAGGAAAAGGGGGAAAGGGGAAAAAAGGAATCTCACCAAGGTTCCTGTCATCAAAAAATCTAGCTAGTGCTGACTGTAGATATACTAGATTATAAAGTAGGGAGGGTCAGAAATAAAAAATTCTGGAATTCGGAATCGTCACTACGCGAAAAAGTAACTTATTGGGATCCTGGAAAATATAATAAACTAGGAATCGATAAATGTACAGCTGGGTTAACCGCGCTCGAAAAAACTGTTTAAAAAATTTCTTATTTGTAGAGTTTTCAGATTTTCTTGAATTTCAATTTTTTTTATATTCCTGAAGGTCAAAAAAAGTCTTCCCAATTTTTGGCGTATTTTAATGAATATTTTCCAAGAGATTGTTACATTCGTACTATTTTTAAACTTCCTTTTTCATTTAACCTAGTACCCGTGTCATAAAGAACCTGAGATACTGACCCAGTGAACCACAGTTTCATCGGCTCTAGCGCCTCCATGCAATCGCGATGCATTCCAGAGTTATCTGTTACCACTACTTCTAAGAATAATAAGAAAGTAATAACTAATCTTAAGAACGACCAATGCGATTTGGAGATTTTAGCATGGACCAAGAGTCACGAGCAAAATCTTTCCGAAGGTCCTTCTAAACGAATTATTTTCTAAAAAGGAAAATAATGAGTTGATTAGTTTAAATTGATTTATTAAACTTGCTTCTGAAGAGTCGCTCGGAAGGCATACCGAATTGTGCATGTGAATGCATTATACACACACATTGCAAATGCACGGCTACACATATAAACAGAAAAACAAGAGGTCGTTTCCCTCTACCATCCACACAAATATCATTTCCCACCATTTAATCACACATTAACACTTCTCCTCCGTTCCTTCTCAATCTAGAAACCCAATAAGAACTCAGAATATTCCATACTCCTAAAATGCGCATCTTGATCGTGGTTCCCACCACTAAAATTTTGCCACTCAAGTGAAACGTCACACTTCCCAATCCAATAGAAATTAATTTTTTCCTACTCTTAAATGACCCTATACCTTCCGCATTTATTTAAAGCCAATGAAATAATAAGACATTCCCTACTTTTATAATTCCTATTTCTTCTAACATCCACATCGATATCATTTCCCACTATTTATTGCCTCCAATCACTCTTTCCAATATTCCCCGCACCATAATTCCGTTTCTTCTAAATCTGGAAGCCCAATAAACAATCAGAATATCTCGTACTGCTGAAACGTCCATCTTTAATATATACCAATTGGCTTTCGCCACACCCAAAATTGCGCGTCTTTAGTTACCAGACCATCTCCTAATAAATACATATCCATTATACCTAAACCTCCCATATTCTATTTTCCAATTAAAATTTGGAAGACCTCCTACTCTCTAGACTTTTTAAACCAATCAACGGAAAACCCATCTCCTATTTCTATGAAATAAAACCCACTAAAATTTACATCTCCTACCCCTCATTTTTCCTGGAAGGAAAAATGATGACCTGCTGACCTCAAATTTCGGCTATAAAAACCCGTGCATCTCCAGCAGAAGCGTATCTTCGTTTAGTACTAAATTAAGTAAGAACTCGCTCAAGTTCCTAGAACACGAGGTCTCGTCAATTTTCTTCAATCAAACTCTTGCTACTCTTACATCGAAAAGTGGGAATAAAATACGTTGAGTGGAAGTGAATCAACGAATTTAAATCTTATATAAAGACAATTCGGGAACCGTGCCATCAGCGATCGAATGTCTCCATACGTGTCCTTCCAGTGCGGACCGAACCTCGAGCGAAATTCACGCAAGTATAAATTGTAATTTTAGTCATAAGTAAATTATAAAATATAATCATTGTTATCCAGTGCAATCATACAATATTTGTTTCCTCCTACTCATTTCCTTAAAATTTTTCATAACGGATCCCATAGATCCGACGAAGCACTTGTTTTTCGAAAAGGCAACATCTCCGAAGTGTAATAACTATCTCGCGTCACGATCTCGTCAAATAGGCGGAAGGCTGCGGGCAGCAAGTACCACTCGCAGTGACACTCATCACGCCTTCGACTTCTTTTTATTCCTAAATAAACCTATTCCAAAATACCCTAAATATTTTGACTACGAACGTGACAGAGATAATTCCTATTAAATTCACAGCCCTGGTTTCGGAATAAATTCTTAACACGGTACATAGGAGAAGAATTTTTACGGGTACTTAACCCTTGTTTGCCACCGCGGGGTAAAAAACTACCCCAGGCCTATATTTCCTTAATTTAAGTATCGACATTCAATAAAAGCGGGTCTATAGCAACATTTGTCAATAGTTGGAGAGTACAACTACACATCAGGCTAAATAGCATCACGCTGGGTCGATTAGTATATTTTTTATAGCCGTCTAAAAGTGCGTGGGGTATAAAAACACCACCTTGTGGCAAGTACGTTTGAAATCAATATTTTGGAGTCAATTTTTTTTTGAGTGTCTATTAACTTGAGAGTAAAGTATAAGATTAGTATATTATATTATATATCATGGAAATTTCTTTTCTCAAGTATAACTATACTATACTCGTATACAGAAAGATCAAGAGAGGATGTTCATCGTGTTTACGCCCAGTGTGTATTGACCACAGAGTTTTTATGTGCCTCAATTGCACAGGTTCATAAAAAAAAGTGTCTAAATACTCTTAAGTGCTAAGATTTTTTGATATTACATTTCTCTTTACTAATTTGAAATAAAAGTTTACTTCGAACACAGTTTAAATGATAAATAAAATGAGATTTTGCTAAAAATAGGTAGTTCATTTTTTCACCAAATTTTTCCCTTCATTTCTCAGAATAAATATACTTTTGTCGGTAGAAAATTAAATAAAATTTTTTTCCTTATACTAATAGACCAAATGAAGACTCAGTTCAAATTTTAGCTCATTCTAACGTGGGGGAAAAAAAATTATGAATTTTTTTGTAAAAATTGTCATTTTTGCACTTTTTTTTACTTTAGTATTTTTTCTGTATATTTAAACTAATTTTTCGCGGTATAAAGTATACTATCTTTTAAAGCAAGCTTTCAATATGTTCTAAAAAAATTGTCAAGTCAAAATATTCAGTAGTTTATTCTTTATAACAGTTTTTGTCACTGGGGTAGAAACTTACCCCGTTGTGGCAAGTATGTTATTCTACAGAGGTTTGGCAAGCAAGGGTTAAAAACTTTCCAATGAAAAAAATGCACTAGAAAAAAAATCGTCAAGACACAAGAATCGAAATTGGAAATACAACGAATTTTTAAATTTCTAATTTTGATATTTAATGAAATTATCTTTATCATTTGTTGTTTAAAATTTTTTCTGAGCATGTGAGAACTTTTTTTAGCCTAAAGAAATCTCGCCAGAGAAAAATTTGAGGTCGAAGTTGATTACTGAATGGTTCGAGGACGATCCTTGGCACGAGACGAGTCCATGAGGCACAAACGACGTAAATCTACGAGGAGGTGAAGAAGTCAAGGAAGAAGGTGACAGGAAGAGAGGAAGGTGGAGGATCTAGTAATTAACGAAGCTGTTGCGATCGCAATCTGGCACACGAGCCACTGCAAGCACAAAACCCAATCGAGAGGAAGCAAGAGAGAAATGAAGAGGCAAAAAAAGGTGGAAAGAGGAGAAATAGAAAGGTGGAGATTAGAAAGGGAAGAAAGGAAGCAGAAGAAGAAAAGAGAAAGGAGTCGCATGTCTCGAATATTAATGTCTCAGAGTTCTCTCACCCGGCACTGGCGCTATATTCTATCCTTTCCTTCGATCATCTCGGTTCCACCTATCACCTTCCTCTTCCATCCTCTGATGGAAGGAGAACCTTCCACGTTCTCCTCTGATGTCGATAACCCAACACACCACTCAGAAAAAAATTTAGTTGATTCAACCAAAATCTGGTTGAAGACTTTAACCAGAAAAATCAGAAATTTCTTTCTCATGGAGAGGAAGTTATTCTGAATTTTTTTCAGTTAAAAAAAATTGTTTAGAGGTCGCTAAGTTGTTTTTTTGTCGGAAACGTGACCTCAAGGGTGTAATAATTTTTATTTTTCACATTTTTATATTTTTCATCAAAACCAAAAATAATATTTCTTCGTAAAGGTGTGCAAATACTCCCAAATTTTTGACATAATGAACAAAAAATTTTTAATGAGTGTTTCACGTCTTTAAAGCATCGATTTTGGGATAAATGTAAGTTGTGATGGTCAAAAACGACCCTAAAATTTCTTTTTAAATATGAAACTTACAGGAAATATTCATAACGTAATTGACAAGAAATTTCTGTACCATAATCAATAGGGTGGTCCTTATTATTATGTTTTTTTCATTCGTTTGCTCCCATTGGCGGAATTTGTTCGTATGCCCAAAAAAAGAAAGTTTTAGCCTATTTAAACATTTTAGCCAAATCCGTGAATATTTACCCATCAAACATGGGCCTTGAAATTTCCTATGGGATTTACATGAATCACTAAAGAATAAGAAACTGTACTCAAATTTCAAACTGATCCGAAAAATACAAAGCAGTATTACATTATATAGACAAGAAATTATAATTATAATGATTGATTCAGAAATAGGAGAAGTAACATCGCGTTCTGTAGATAATAAATAATAATAATAATTGTTTTCATAACAAGTTTATTATGCAAAATTAGGAAATTCATCGATATTTAGTCAGATAGTTTTACTTTTCTATTAGTTGGATATCAACAATCAACATCTTGGTGTTTCTAATTACAACTGCAACACTACGTGAACACAACTTACCAACCATTTTTATAAGTGCAAATAAATCTTTTCAGACAAACAGTTTTTTCTATCATTGACTTGAGACATCATTAGTTCATTCATTCTTTTCAGTCTAGTATTTCCTTCAGCAAAATTGTCGTAAGTTAGAAGCAAGATTCCAAATCCACTAGAGCATCACCAAGACTAGAGCATCACACCTCTTAACATCGAAACCACCTAATAATAATTGTTTCCATAACAACTTTGTTTTAAAAAATTAGACAAGTCATCGATACTTAATCAGTTCTAGTTTTCCATTAATTGCATATCAACATTAGGGTGGTCCTTTTTTTTTTTTAATTCGTTTGCTCCCACTGACGGAATTTGTTCGAATGCCTAAAAAAAGAAAGTACCCCAAATTTTAGCCAAATCGGTTAACATTTACCCACCGAACATGGGCCTTGAAATTTCTCATGGGATTTACATGGGAGAAATCACGCAAAAACGAAAAATCTGCATATCTTTTTTAATTTTCATTCCAATCATTCTATCTCCGTGAAAAAAAATTTGCATGGGATGTTTAAAATATCTTCATAGTCAAAAACTCAAAATTTTCAAAAATCACAAAATGGCGACCATTTAAATAAGCCCAAGAAGCTATTTCTTAAAGTTATTAACAAATGGTGACCAAAAATTGTGAAAAAATTTAATAATTTATTCTGAAGCGAATGTAAGATCTCAAAATCCAAAATTTTGAAAAAATACAAAATGGAGGCTAATTCAAAACTCAAAAAATACCTTTTTCCCACAGTTTTCAACGTAATACTTTTAAACTTCGGGAAAACAAAATGTTTGGCATCAGAAATTACTTGATAAATTTGAAAATCCAAAATTTTAAAAAAATACAACATGACGGCCAATTTAAAATTAAAAAAAGCTCATTTTTACATTTTTCAACTAAATACTTTGAAACTTCGTAAAAACAAACTCTGGATTCAGAAACTACTTGATCACTCTAAAAATCGAAAATAATGAAAAAATCCAACATGGCATCCTATTAAAAATTAAAAAAAGCTTATTACTACAGTTTTCAACGAAATACTTCTGTAACTTAATCAGAAAAAAATGTTGATTCAGAACCTATAAGAAAATTCGAAAAAATAAGGGAGAGATTTATTTTCATATTTTTGAATGGTATCCGTTTAATGAACTACTTGGTGGGTACCTATCACCACTACGTAGCGCGTCCTCAGGTTGCGGATAGAGGAAAGGCCCCTGAGGTTAACTGCGAATACAAGAATAAGCAGTCGCGGACAGCCGATAGGAACCAGTCGTGGGTGTGGTGAGCC
>JBAGKK010077010.1:0-24909 GCA_037177015.1 Euceroptres primus
TCACATTTTCGAATTTTTCTCACAAACGATGCAAGATATCATAAAGGATTAAGAGGTCTTTTGCGTAGAACTTTTTTAAAGCATCAAACTTTTTTGTTGATATTTTTCGTATGTGCCGTCACACACTGGGAGAAAATGCACTTTTTTCATTAAAAAATGTCCAAAGCCTTCAATTTTTGTCCAATTTTTAATTTTTAGTATGGAAAAACTGAAATTTTTTACATAACAATTTTTACGCTTTAATAACTGCTTAGGTAAACTTTATATTGTTATAAATGAATTTTTGGACACTTAAAAATAACAAATAATTTGTTTATTATTCCATTTAACTGTTATAAACAAATGTTATGAACAAATTGGCAAATAGTTTTATTATCGGTAAAAAAATTTTTCTTTTTGCTAAAAGTGCTTCGAATTAATGTAGGAATGACATTTAATCACAAAAATAATTAAAAAGATAACAATAACCATTGTTATAAACAATTCTTGTGATTTGAATTTTTATAAACAAATTAGATAAACAAATTCAAAATGTTGGCCCTTTCGCGTAGAAAAAAAATTTTGTGGCTCTAGAAATGTTTTAAACTATTGGACGAATGACTGCTAGTCACAAAAATACTCGAAAAGTTAATAATAACCATTGTTATAAACACTTCTTATGGCAAAGAATTTAAATTTAAGATTCTATCTTTAAATTTTCTTTGATCGCCAGAATAGGTACAGATATTCCTGAAAATAATATATCTTTGATAATATTTAGTAAAATGTGACAGTATAAAAGTTTAGTTTCAAATTTCGGCAGTTTCACGTAGCAAAAAATCTGGTTTTCAATGGAAATAACTTTAAACTATGTTGTGAGTCTAAGTTAGTTCCAAATATTAATGAAAATACATTATTAAATATTTTTATAATTGTTGTTACTAACAAATTTTGTGCAAAAAAATCCTCTTCAATTGAAAAATTGAGAAATAGAAGACTTTTCCGGATCTATAGTAATTCTGGGAGTTTGTGTTAATAATAGATGTAAGTACTAATTAATTGTTGGCCATTGTAAAACAATTTGTTGTGTTGAATATTTATGAATAAATGGTCTTCTAATAAGGCAAAATGGATACATTAAAAGTTCTCAAAAATTTTCTACACAATTTTTTGATTTCTAATTCCAATGGAAGTGTGGCCACACTACCATTGGAACATGAACGAGAATATTAAAACAACTGAAAGTTATTAAAATCAAATATAACTCTGGATACTATAGATCCGGAAAAGACTTGTATTTCTCAATTTTTCAAATGAAGAGGAATTTTTTTCATAAAATTTTTTAGTAAAAACATTTATAAAAATATTTAATAATGTATTTTACTTACTTACTCTTTGCCATAATTTTCATTCTTCCGAATTACTATTTTTTATAATTTTTATTCTTCTGAATTACCATTTGACATAATTTTTAATCTTCCGAATTACCATTCGCCATAATTGTTATTTTTCCGAATTACCAACCGATTTTTTATTTACATTCAGTGGGTTTATTAAGAGAGAAATGCAGATATAATGCTACAATTTTGGGAAATAATAAAGAATATATTTAAACATCGATGTCTGGTGCGTTTCAGTTTTTATTCCAAAAAAAATTTTGTCCAAAAATAATTTTTTTCAAAACAAAAATTGAAACGTACCAGACATTAATTCCTTCATATATTCCTTATTATTGCCTCAAATTTCAGCATTAAATTTGCATTTCTCTCTTAATAAACCCGCTGAATAAAATTAAAAATCGGTTGGTATTTCGTGACATCATTATGTATCAAATACCGTTAATAAATAACTTAAAAATTAATGATTCTGATTAATAAAAATCACGACTTTTTATAACACTACTTTCATATGTGAAGAATATTTAAAACATAAAAACTGTTACGAAAATTGAAAAGAATTATTGGAAAAAAAATTTTAAACTGTAATTATAGAATATCCAAAAAAATATAATTAGAATATAAAAATCAAATAAAAAACATAAATATGAAGAACATGAGGATTTAGTACTGTCTTTTAATTTTTTTAAAATTAAAGTTTAATTAAATTGTGTGCTAAAATGTAAATAAAGTATATAATAAAAAAAATATGTATGATAAATATGTATAATAAAAACAATATAATAAAAAAATAATATGTTCCCTTCACAAAATATTTTGATAATTAAACGAAATTTAAATGCATTTATAAAAAGTTTTTATGAGTGATAGAAAAATTTGAAATTATTTTATGGAATATTTTTTTAAATTTAAACTTTCGGTGCAGGAGGAAGAATTTTTAAATAAATAAAGAAGGCTCTTAATAATGTTGCGATAAAAATTTATATAAGTTAGGGCTCACCCTCTAAAAAAATACATAATAATAAATAAATCACCTTTTAATTTTTCACTTTTACAGAAGATAAAATTTAGACGTAGCTAGGGATGTTTTAAAAATTAAATTGTGATTAGAAATGTCTAAAATTATTTAAAGAGTTATTATTTCACAGAGTAATTTTAAATGTCTAAAATTATTAATAGAAGAAAAAAATTCGAAAAAATAAAATTTAGAGGTAGCTACAGACGTTTCAAACATTAAATTATAGTTAAAAATTTTTAACTATTTAAAAAAAAAAGAGATAATGCGATGTTATCTGTTCTTAAAAATACGTGATATTCACTAGTAGACATTTAAAAATATCTAAAACTGCAAAATTTAGAGAACCGCTTTCAAAAAATTTAAACAAAGTAGGGCTTCCTCCTAAAAAACTACCTAAAAAACATAAATACATAAATAATTAATAATAAATAAATAAACAAAAAGAAGATATATTTTTAGAAACAAGTCTAACTAAATCTAATACAATTTATTCAACAAAAAATGGTCCACTCAACAGTTAAAATTTTTATAATTCAAAAAATGGAAAAAATATTTTGGTTCTAGGTTGGCTTTAATCGATCCACCCTATACGTTCGTATGGGACGCTATCGACATCGACAGGGCCACGGGGCGATGGTGAGCCAGCCGCAGTGTGAGTTCACGTTTCGCGCTCTTTTTTCTCGGATTATCCAACCGGCGCATCGCTTATTCGTGTATCAACTTTTTTACCTTTTTTACCTTTTTCGCCGGACGCAAGGAAGATTCTTTGTTTGCGATGGTTTCTCCAGGAAGAATGGGAGTCGTTGTGGAGGTTCACGAACGTGGCGAGGCGACAAGGAGCCCCTACCAGAAAACGATTATTTTTATTTTATTTCCAGTAGAGTCTGCAAATCAAAAAATGCAAACTTTACACCAAATTTAAAGATAACTAAACTTAAAACCATTAAAATCATTTTTAATCATTACAATGGAAATCTTAAACAATACAATATAAAAAAGAGGACACAATGATTATGATGATAGATATTTACTTTTTATGATGACCTATATCAAAACTATTGATACATACATTATATTGATTATATTAATACTCTTATATTTTACTGTAGAAAATATTTTTATAAAAAATATAATTTTGCTGACAGTTTATCTATTAGATTTCTTTTTTATTTATCCTTCTGAGATTGTATAAGTGATATTTTTATTTTGTACCCTGATTCATTCCTAGATCATGGAATGCAGAAACAATAGGGGACAAGAATAATACTTAGAATTTTTGTCATAAAAATCCTGCTCCCTTCTGCAGGCGATTTTTATGTCCTCAAGACCTGCGCCGAACGATTTCCATTCTTGTCCTGCGTTTTTTGTACGGTCCTGGGAAAGATAGTAGCCATTGTGGCACGATCTGGACAAAGGTCGCCATAGCGACGGAATTCGAAGCGAATTGAAAATGGCGACTTATTTAAATCGAAAATCTTTTCTTCTTCAAAGAGAAACAAAGCGCTGATTGATATCTTCTACATGGTTCTAAATTCATGAACTGATAAAGAATTGATAGGTTTAAAAAATAAAAGTTCATAAAAATGTACAAAAACTTTATCTAAGTAAGATGGTAAATCAATGATGAATTTTTATTCATAATAAAAATTATGATTATCATAAATACACTTTATCATACATACACTTTATCACACATACATATTAATCATACATATTTATCAGACAATTATGATAAGTAATAAAAGGAATGCATTTCTATATATTATTCTCCTGATTTTAAAAAGATTTACGGTTTGATTAAAAATACATTTTAGGGAAGATCCTTTAATGCTAAACATGTATCTTCTCTCCTACAGGGCACCCTAAGGTATTCAGGGATTCACTTTGTAAACAGGGAAGCTGTGAATTTATTAGTTCCTAGAGGACCTAAGTTATTTCGAAGTTAATTTGGCATCGCAGTGTTGGTCGGACCCAAGGATTCGGGGCCTTACCTTCCGATCAGCCGATAACTGAACGGTGGCCATGTTTCCTCTATCAGTATCTAACCATACTGGGCAATTCGTGTGTGTGTGTGTGTGTGTGTGTGAGGATTGCACGAAAAGTAAGACTGCCTCCAACAAACACCTTTTTCATGAAAGAAAAAATCCCTTAACATTGCTGCAAGAATTCTCCATCACCAAGTGTAAAAGGACTACCAATTAAAAATCATATCATACAATTTGATTCTGCAAAATTAACATAATCTTCTGAGACACTATCTATTTATCCTTTAAGGATTGATAGAATTCCACTCGTACATGGAATTTTTACCCGTCATAAACAAAGAAGAATTTTAAGAAATTTTTATTTTATTATTATTTTTTTTTGCTCAGAAATGACAGCACCGTAAATTTAAAAGTAAGCATACATAATTTGAGTCATAAATTGCAGGCGGATCACGCAAAAGCGTTAGCAAATCGTTTAAGATAAAACAGGTAGGAAATTAATGAGAGGTGATCCATCGTGTGTTTCATCGGGTTCTCAGTCATAAACCGAGTGATGAATTTTGCTGGTATTGGTGTTTTAGAGATTCTAGCCTATTCTACTTTTAGTGTGCTTTTTAGTTACGGCCTCAATAACTCAATCTGATGATGAGCTACGAGTAACGCCTCCTCTCCGCCTTTTCCTATAACGTCTCAAATTCGACCTTCTCTGGGACCGATGACCGTAAAGTGTTCATGCCCCCAAGTCAAATTTTTGTGGGCGTGTTAATGTTATGTAAAGTAGAGAAATTATGGATTCTGACCTAAATATGCAATTTTCATCTTTGGAAATGTGATACAAAATTAAGAAAAAGAAAATTAAGTTTTTGATTTACTAATGAAAGGTTCTAACTACCTGGAAGTGTTTTAAATTTAGTGACTCAAGTATATTTTTGAAATAGGTTCAGACCAAGAATAGAAGTTAGATATAAATAAGAATTTAATCATTTAGAAATTACTATCCAAGGATCTAAATATGAAACTGAGTTTTTCAAGAATTAAAATTTGAAAGCTTTCCCTTTTTGGAGAGCCACAATCTATCATTTTTCTATTTACAGAAGTAGATGGTATAAGTTATCTATTTATCTACTCTCTCTCTCTCTCTCTCTCCCCTCTCTCTACCCCCCTCTCTCTCTAACGTTTTAAAAAGCTTTTACCAACGCTCTATTTTCAATTATCTTTCAGGTTGAATTCAAAACTTAGAATTTTCGACGGGACGAATTTTAAAAATTCCTTATTCTAAGAAGTTTAAAATTCAGGATCAAAAATAAAATTATGATCTGAAAAATTGTAAAAACTGCCAAAAAAAATAAGTTTCAAAATATTCCTGTCTGTAGAGTTTTTAATTTTTCGATAGATTTCAATTTTTTTTAAAGTTTCTATGAGTCATAAAAGTCTTATAAATTTCTGACATATTATAATAAATTATTCTGTCAGAGATAATTAGCCTTTAATGTACTCCTTTAATTTTTGAATAGTCCAAAAATTTGTCCTGTTCGTCAGAGACTACCGAGGGGGAAACAACTCTGGTAATCTACTGGACCACTTGGTGATCCGAACTGGTAATCCGGGGTAATCCAAGTAATCCGGGGTAATCCGAGTAGTCCGGCATAATCCGAAGTAATCCGGAGTAATCCAAATAAATCGGAGTAATCCGAGTAATCCGGCGTAATCCGAAGTAATCCGCAGTAATCCGGAGTAATCTAAATAAATCGAAGCAATCCGGAGTAATCCGATTAATCCGCAGTAATCCGCGGTAATCCGAGTAATTCAGAGTAATCCAGGGTAATCAGAGTAATCCAAGGTACTCCAGGTTCATCCGGAGTAATCCAAGGTAATCCACCTCCGCTAGACCCCGATTTTAGGTGTTGCTTCCCCCTCGGAGACTACTAATAGAAATACTTTTATCTATCTGTCGTTAATCTAAAATGAAATACATTAAAACTAGGAAAAAAATCGAGAAGTCCACGAGATAAAAACTGAATAATCAGCAAATTTTCAACATACTGATATATTTATTATATTAATTCAAATCATACTTTTTTAGAGTCCTTTTGTGCAATTTTCCCGCGTGATACACTGAAAAAAATAATATTTTAATCAAAGAATATTTCTTTGATTCAAATAAATGGTAGTGCTGAATGATGCCAAAGTCATATTTCTTCAGATCATAGAAATATTTCGGTTGTATCAAAAAAAGGGATCGATTGAAGGAAATAAATATTTATTTTGTGTTTTGAAATATTGATTGAGAGAAATGTTATCAACTTGAGAAAATGAGTATTTGATGAAAATAACTATTTATTTGATCCTAAGATGCTATTTACTGATTGTAATAAATATTTATTTGAGTCAAAGGAATGTCAATTGGTGACATTGGTTTTAAATTCAAAAAAATTTTTTATAGACTCAACTATTTTCCGACGTCAAATTTTGGAACATTTGTATAATTCGCAGCCTATAATAAATATTTCAATTTTATAATCATATCCCTTTATATGAAAATAATATATTTTTACCCTTATTAATATTCGTTTGAATTGAAGAAATATTTCTTCGATTTATGATAAACCTGAAGAACACCGAATAAACCGATAAACCTGAAGACTTGATTCACACATGGATGAATTATTTGATTCAAATACGTCCTTGTCGTATTTGAGTCGAAACAGTCGTACAAAGAGTCGAAATTATTAAACAAAATAAATATTTCTTTGAACACCAAAACAGGATTCAAGGAAACTAGGTTCTTAGATTCAAATAAATCATTTTATTTAGTTAATCTCTAATATTTAGAAGAAAAGAACAATTTTTTTTATTGAAGAAATGCCGAACAATAAATAATTACTTTGAATCAAGGCACAAGTTTCTTGCCTTAAAAAAATATTTAACTAAGTTATGAAAAAAATTATTTATCACAAAGAAATGGAATTAATTAAATACATTTCTTTGGATCGAATAATTATTCTTTTCAGTGTATCATTTTCGAATTCTGAAATCTTTTATTTTCAACCCTGCCTAGTGTTTCGCCTGTAATTTTTGAAGTTTCCATTTAATAATGATAAAAAGTAGAATCAAGAAACTTTCAGAATAGACACGGGTTCTTCAGGGAACTAGGAAAAGCAGTTATATACACCATTGCCATTTTTCTTAGTTATTTTAACTAAGAAATGACTATTTTCCTAATTAAAATTCTTAAATAAAATTAATTATGAACAGAGATTTTAAACTAGGGCAATTTCCTAGCATACTAAAGATCAGCAAAATTATTCCTGTACACAAAACCGGATTTAAAAATGAAACAAACAACCATAGACCAATCTCACTGCCAAGTGTTTTTTCAAAAGCTTATGAAAAAGCAATGAAAATAAGGCTTCTCAGCTACATCAAGGAAAATAAATTTATAAGTGACACTCAATATGGATTTCAGGAAAAAAGTAGTACGCAGGAAGCAATGACAGATTTTACAGAATATATTCTTTAAAAAATTGATAAATAAATAGTTCGAGAAATAGTTACTACAGTATTTAATGATTTAAAAAAGTTTTTAATGCAATTAGACACGAAATTTTGATTAAAAGACTGGACTCAATGGGTATTAAAAATACAGCTTTGAAATTGTTGAAAAATTATCTTTATAATAGAATACAATATGTTTATGTAAAGGGAATTAAAAGTAAAGAATTACAAGTAAGAACAGGAGTGCCCAGTGATCTGTTCTTGAGTCACTTTTGTACATACTGTACGTGGAGAGCCTTTCTTTACTAGGTTTAAGTATAAAAATTTTCATGCATGCAGATGATACGGTACTTGTCTATGGGAGTAAGGATTGCAAAGAATCAAAAGAAATGATAAACCAAGAGATAATGAAATATTGCGAATGGCTTAAATACAATAAGTTGTCGATCAATGAAAAAAAAACAATCATAACTTTTGCACTAATCATCATAAAAAAAGTGATCAATGCAAATAAGGATAAAAAAGGAAATTATCAGCGAAGTTGAGGGGTACAAATGTCTGGGAATTATTATTGATAATAAACTTAATTGGAAAAGACATATTCAGTCAATAGTCGGAAAAATAATACCTTGGATTAGTGTGATGAAACGATTCACAGAGCTTGTAAATGAAAAAAAAAAAATTTAATATATCATGCTTTTATTAAATCACACTTTAGATAAATATACATAATGCATAATACTTAACAAATTGGGCAACAGCGTCAAAGCAAATTATAGAAAAAACACAAAAGCTACAGAATGAAGTCATAAAATCAATATTTAGCCTACCGCCAGATTTTCTAACTATTAAATTATATTAAAAATCTAAAGTATCAGATATTTGTACTCTTCGAGATATGGAAAGATCAAAGATGATATTTAGGATGGCAAACGATCTTATAAAGACAGAAAATAAAATTGAAATTGGAACCAATGTTCATAATTATAAAACAAGATGTGCGGGAGAACTGAGAAAACAGTACTATAGAACCAATCTAGGACAGAAAGATGTATATAGTAGTATAGATGTATTTAACAATTTACCAGAAGAAATTCGAGAAAGTGAAAAGCTGCAAGAATTTACACAAAATCTCCAACAGTATTTTGTAACAATCATATAACCTACAACCTACGTGTACAACCTGTATAACTGCAGATAAGTTACGAAATTAAAAGTTTTTATGCGATTAGAAGTAAGAGTAGAATAAAAAATAAAAATTTGTTTTTGTCCGACCCCTCTGAAAACACTTAGGCCTGCTTAGCCAGCGTGAAGTTGCCAATTTCAGTCCGATGACGGTCAGCGGGTGTAAAAAATTGTTTGATGATCAAAAACCCGCCATTTAGAAAATGGCACCTCTTCCTAAAAGTTTGGGACAACATCTTTTTGCCGAAAAGCCGAATTATAAAAGCCGAGTTATACGAAGCAAGGTACGAAGCAATAAATAAATTTCAATCAAAATATAAAATAACTGTATTTAAACAAGAATTTTCCCGTAAACCGCATTTGCAGGTCGAAAGTAAAATTTGCGGGGCGAAAGTAAAATTAGCGGGGCGAATGTAAAATTAGCAGGGCGAATGTAAAATTAGCGGGGCGAAAGTAAAATTAGCGGGGCAAAAGTAAAATTAGCAGGGCGAAAGTAAAATTGATATTTTTCAGGGCCAAAAGGTGGCCACGGTCGATAGTGGAATAAAATACTATATGCAACTCGGGACGAAAGTAGATTTTTCCCACCCGTGGGAAAAATCTGCTCCTTTCGCCCCTTGTTACATAATGTACTATTGTACCAACTACATAATTTACAATTTACATGCGTAACCATAGATTTTTTAGGAAATGAGAATTTTAAATAAAGCGAAGCAAATATAGAATAATATACTAAGATTGTATATCCAGTCATCAGGAATATTCTTGCTTTTGGGTTATTTGGGTTACTTTTGGGTTACTTCAATAAAAAAAAAATAAAAAAAAATAACTAGGGAAAATGGTAATTGTATAAATAACTGCTTTTCCTAGTTTCCTGAGTAGCCCGTGTCTATTCTGCAGTTGTTTTAACTGCTCAATACTTGTTAATACAATTGAGAAAATAGTTACATGTAAATATTAAGATCCTGGTACATGTTACCATTTTTCCTGGTAATTTACTGAATATTATTCCTAGTCAAACACTTACCAGGAATTTTTTTCAATATGCCTTTTCAATATTTCCTTTTTTATGCCTTTTATTTTATTCCTTTTATATATTTCCCAATATAGTAAATATATATTTGAATCGAATTATAAAAATAAATAAATAAAGAAAAAGAAAATATAGTATTTCAAAAACAGGTTCAACCAAAATCTAATACAATTTTCTCAACAAAAAAAAATGGTCAACTCAACAGTTACAACTTTTATAATTTAAAAAGTGGTAAACTTAGATGGTTTTTTCGTTTAAGTATATATTGAAGTAGAGAAAGTACGACTCTTCAGACCAAGCAGAGATGATAGAAAAATTTAGTATAGAAATATTTTAAGGCAAAACGTTATATGTTCTATTAATGGATAATAGAAATATTTTAATATAGAAATATAGAAATATTTAAAAATGGTAAAAAATATAAAATAAATTTTTATCTTATTTGGTAGCAGGTGTTTTTGAAATTTTTTATTTTCAACCCAGCCTAGTGTTTCGCCTGTAACTTTTGAAGTTTCCATTAAAAAATCATAAAAAATGGAGTTAAGAAAGGTGCATTTCAGCTATGATATACAAACACCACTCTCCGCGAGCGAGCTGTCAAGAGTGCAAAAGGAGAAGTCCTGCAGGCCGCACGGGCGTAGGTTTGTTTTAACAAGGCATTTAAAGCGTACTCAGTAAACATTCGAAGAGAAATATTGGTTGTTTATGGCACGGTGATTTATCTCCTCGCACGGACGAAACCGAATGGGACGAGTTGGTTGGGACGAGAGGGAATAAGTTCAGGTGAGGTTCATTTATGTGGGGGAGTTAGTGTCTGGCCTCTGGCTATGTTGATCTATACTATACTGTATATATATATATGCTTTAGCCTTAGCCTGGCTTAGAAAGACGACTGGTTTCCTGTCCATGTGCTGATCCATGTAAATAAAGCGTGCAAGCCCAATTAACCAGCCATCTTGTTCAGTACCGTTCACAGATTTTTCACTTGTAAAGTGATCCTCGTAAATTGTTTATAGACTCGACAGATTTTTTATCTTCAACCCTCGCATAAAGCACACCTGGTCAACAATTTCTGTTCAGCTATTTCTCCAGTGACAATGACTAATCTTTAATATTGATGATTAATCGCCTTTGCTAAATAATAATTCCAATATTTTCAATCATTTGACAATTTGTAAGAATGCTAGTGTATATAATTTAATTGGCGTAGTGCAATAATTTATGATTATTGTTAGTTCCATTAGTTTATTGCCATGTATGTTTTTACTTTTCACCTGATCTTAAAGGAAAGACAGGTTGATAGAAGAATGCAACAAAAATATCGAGAAAGGAACATACTTTTTTGCAAAAGAATAATTTGTAGGGGTCCCATTTTAAGCGAAAAAGGAGTTGACAATCATCTACAAAAAGTCTTATTAAAATATTCAATTAAACAAGCAGATTCGAATTTTTAATAAGGCAAAATATTTAGACAGAATAATAAGAATAATAAGATAGAATATTAAAATATTCAATTAAAAACGCAGATTGAAATATTTTGACTTTTCATAGTTTAAAAAATTGTCTAAGTAGCAGCCGAATTTTAAAACGATTTCTTGAATAAGATAGAGGTTTCAGTTTTTAAAGGGATGAAAGATTCGGATTTTCTGAAGGTCAGAACTATAAGTCTTTACAATTACTACTTGATTTTTGAATAAATCAAACCTATTTCAGTAATCTTGAGAGCGCAACAAAGACATTCAGAAAATATAAAACCAACATTTTCTATGATGACTTTTTTCCTCATAGAAAATGTTGATTTTATATTTTCTGGATGTCTAATTTGTAGGGTTGCCATTTTAATCGAAAAAGTAAAGTCTTTTCTGCACCATTTTAATATCCACCTTCCCTATATTTGATTTCTGAATGGAGTTGTCAATCATCCACAAAAAAAGTATTCCATACTCAATTAAAAACGGATTCAAATCTTTTGATGTGTTATAGAAGTTTTTTAATGTAAAGCAGCCCCAATTTGAAACCAATTTTTTTATGAAGGTAGAGGTTTCATTTCACAAAGAGATGAAAGATTCGGATTTTCTAAAGATCAGGACTAAAAATCTTTACAATTGCTATCTGATTCCTGACTAAATCAAACCTATTTGCAATCGTGAGAATGCAACAAAAATATTCAGAAAATTTTCTGTGAATAGAAACATTTTCTATGATGACTTTTTTCCTCACATAGTAAATCTCAGGTATATTTTTTATCTGAAGTTGGATAAAAACATTGCAAACAGTTGACAACTAAAATTATCCAGAGTCGGATAATTTTTAACCGCCTTCCGATAAAAATGATCCGACGTCGGATAATTGTAGTTTTCAATTGTTTGCAACGTTTTTATCCAACTTCAGATAAAAAATATATCTGGGATTTACTGTGCATGGAAAATGTTGTTTTTATATTTTCTGGATGTATAATTTGCAGGGTGGCCATTTTAATCGAAAAAGTAAAGTTTTTTGCACCATTTTAAAAATTGTCCAAAATGGTTTGTTTTAAAAAAGAACCTTCTCTATATTTAATTTCTGAATGGAGTTGTCAATCATCCACAAAAAAAGTATTCCATATTCAATTAAAAACGGATTCAAATCTTTTGATTTCTTATAGAAGTTTAAAAAGTTTTTTAATGTAAAGCAGCCCCAATTTTTAAGTGCAGTAGAATTTTGCCTCAGATCCACATTTTTTATGTTTAATAATAAAGACTTCAAACAAATAGATGAAATAGCTATGGGTTCTCCATTATCACCAGCAATAGCTGATATTCCAATGGAAGCTCTTGAAATTGACTATCTTCACTCAGTTTTAATGTACCTTTAACGTACTTTTATATAAAAGGCACGTTGATGATATTTTCATGATCATTCCTAAACAAAAACTACAAAAAATTTTCATGATCATTCCTAAACAAAAACTACAAGAAATTTTAAATATTTTTAACAGTTATGATTCAAATCTTAAATTTACATATGAAAAAGAATTAAACCCCACACGTAATTTTTTAGATATTTCGGTCACTACAACAGATAATGAAACTCTTCTAACAAATTGGTACAACAAAAAAACGTGGTCTGGTAGACATTTGCATTTTTTATCAAAACCTCGATAGTCACAAAAGAAGAAAATGATTTTTGAACTTATAGATATTGTTGTTGAATTATCTTCCTACAATTCAGACCACAGAACATCAAATTATTGAAACAAATTTTTACCAGTAATGGTTATCCACTTAATTTTATTAATAGATTAATTAAAACCAGAATTGACAACATTTATAATTCAGTTAATAAAAAAGAATCAAAAAATTTAAAATCATTCACAGTAGTTCCCTACATATCTGGTCTTACGGATAAAATAGCTACAATATTAAGACATAAAGGTATTCGGGTTATTTTTAAACCAACAAAGTCTAATTTTAACTTATTTCCATCCCCTAAGGATAAATTAGATATTTTAATAAAAGAAATGTTGTTTACTTGTTCGACTGCTTAAACTGGACACATACATTGGACACATAGGTAGACCATTATATTATAAAATTATTGAACGTCAACGTCATAATTTAAATATAGATAATATTATGGCACTTGAAAGACATAGAATTGAAACAGGACATGATTTTGATTTACAACATCCAAAAATTCTAGCTTCCGAAAAAATTTAAATAAACGTTTAACTATTGAATCTTTCTTCATTAACAAAGAAAAGAAATATGTTAATCTTAGGTAAGATAATTCCAGATTTCCAGATTTTTATAGTTTAATATGTAATAACTAGTTTTAATTTACAATTCAATTTTATTTATAATTTATTTCGATTTTAGCACATGTAATGTCATAGCACATGAGTAATGTCCATTTTCAATGCTTTTAAGAATGTACTAATTGACCTTTAATGGATGACTTTGTGAACACTTGTTGAAATTTGACTGTTGAAAGATTGCTTGTAATAGATTAATTAAAACCAGAATTGACAACATTTATAATTTAGGCAATAAAAAAGAATCAAAAACTTGTGTTTCTGCTCTTGAAATTTTATCCAAATTTATCAAAAATGTGAATTTTATTGAACATATTTAACCTTATTTTGGTTTATACGAAATTGTAACAATTATTGGAAATTAATTATCGCAACAACAATGTGTACTTACATTAAATGTGGTAAGTTTTTTGATCATTTTGTGATTATAACCTCATTTATGCACTTTCGTAACTTAACCTCACTTTACCAAATTTCTTTTGACATTATTTTGAATTTCTTTATTTCCACGGTGATATTAAGGGACTATACCACTGTTAAATTTTGAATTTTTTCATTTTCGTGCTCCTTATAGTTTCAAAAAGATGCTGTAAAATTTTTGTGGTGATATCTCGAAAATTATTAAAGATACAGACGATTTTGTACGGACCGTTCCGGAGGATAATCTCTGAGCGCTTCGCCTGTCGAAACCGGCTCGGCGGTTCAAGCAGCTGGCATCGATGAAGTTTGGTAAGAAATGAATTTATATGCTAATAAATTAGGAATTTACTGTTCAGAAAAATAAAAAAATTTCAAATTTGTTTATAAAATTGTTTATTTTTGTTTTATTTATAAACAGTATTTGTTTATACTTAATGTGAATTTATCATCCAGCATCATTCCACTGATTAATCATGAAAATTCCATGAATTTCTTCACGCTTTCACCAACAATCACGGTGATGGTGAATTTGTTATTTAAAACTTGTTATTAACAATAATTATTTGATGTTATCTTCTACAAGAATATCTTCATTCATTCTGATCGATAACGACTTCTTCAAATAGGTCCCTGAATTTCATAAAAATAAATAATTTTCGTATTTGTTTACTTTGTAAACGTTTATTATATTACATAATAAAATTGTTTATGAACAATATTGTTTGTTTATATTTGATGAAAATTAATCATCCATCTTCATTCCACCAATCATGAAAATGAATTTTTCTTTATACGTTTCCACTGAAATGGTAGATTTGTTATTTAAAACTTGTTATGAACAATAAATTATTATTATCAATCATATATTTATCTTTTTCAAGATAAATATATGATTATTGATTATGATTATGATAATCAATGATAATTATATCATTGATTATGATCGTTAGCGATTTGAAAAATATATACCTGGTCTCACGAAAATGATGAAATTGTGGAAATTTCTGATTTTGCCATTTAATTTGTTTATGCAAAATTGCACACATCAACAAATTCGTACAGCGGACTTAAAAACTTTCTTCCCAAAATGCTGAGTATTCATAAATAAAAAATATCGGAATTCGTAAAGAATTACCACCAAAACATTATTTTGAATAGTAAATTTTGATTTGTAAAACTCTGGCTGAAATTCGTACCCCAAACTTTGATGCGTTTTTCAAGAAACCATGTTTTTTGCCACTGCGGCAGAAGTTTTTCGAAAACCACTCATCTGATTTGGTTCAAATTTTTTAAGTATATTTTTAGATAGATTATCTCTCGTCGTACATGAGAATTTTTTTCATAACTTCCGGAAAAAAATTATTGAAAATTGAAAAAAATGAAAAAAAAACAAAAAAGGCCGCCATTTTGTCAAAAAAAAAATTCCCGTATATGACGATATTCAGACTGTTCGTGTTTATTAATCTTGTTCAACTTTTTGTTTCAAATAATTACAGCGACCTTTAGTTCTACCGCAGTCCAAAAAAACACAAAATTTTTTTCGTTAACTATGTCAACAATTTTCATTTTATTAAAAAATTTTTCACACAAAACTTGTAGAAATTATTTTTCCTAGCAAAACAAGAAAAAGAAAACCTAAATCCGTTGATAACTATTCGAAATATTGAATTTCAAAACTACTGAAAAAAAATTTCCCAGTGGTGTAGTCCCTTAATGGCTACTATAGTCAACATTAATATACAAATTATAATTTCATTCATTTTTCGATTAAACTTTTGGATAGTGAATCACAATGTTGGGATGAGGGATGATCCAATAAGCTCCGATTTAACTAAATTCACTGCTCTTTCAATTGTTTGTTCAATTAATGTCAGGTATTGATTTAACTATACTTGTTATTTACTACTGTTAGATAATTTTTCAAACTTCTATTTTTTTCATTATGAGCATGATGATTTATTATGTAAAGAATGTATTTGCCGTTATGATTATGATGATTTATTATGTAAGGAACGTATTTACTTATTCTAATTAATTTTTTAAAATAAATATTTAAGAAATTTAAATTAGATAAATTAAAATTAGATAAATTTTTTAAAAATAAATTTACTGCAGGCTTGAAAAGGGACCACATAGCGTCCGAAACGTAGCCAATTTGAACTTAAATCTATGTTTTTGTTTATTTGACCTTTGGCACCGAAAATTTATTTATGCATCAAAAGAAGAGGTCGAAACTAAAGAAGGATGAGATCGAACCTATTTCAGCAATCGTGAGTAAAACAAGATTTCTTTCCCAAACCTGGGGATTTTCAGATTGGAGTTTCTTCAGCTTGTGAACTGTTATGATCCAGGTAAAGATTTAAATTGCGACCGATTGAAGAGGTTCCCGTGGTCTGTGAAACAAAGGACTATTTCAATCTTAAGATTTTAACGAGCGAAATTCCGGAAGCTATTGAAATTTCTCAGAGTTGACTACTGTGCTAGCTGATGCAATCGTTTGGCTACTGTATAGCGGTTATTTATGCCAGCTAGGTTGAGAATAGATTCGCCGCAGATTCAGTGAAATTCTCCCTAGGAGGTCTCAGCTTTGACACTCTTGGCTAAACAATGGCCGGTCTAAAGCGCCAGGGAGTTTCGTAGGAATGCTTGGCATCGGCTCTCGTTAGGAAGATGTTTTAGAAATGAGGCAAACTTTTTTATTCAACCATTCTTAATCTTCATTAGTTCGTTTAGGATTTGCATACCAGAGGCAACTCTCGTTTATCTGATCGTGTAGCGACAACCGCTGAAAAAATACTCTTTGTTGTTATCCCTTTTCTTCGACTGCTTCGCCCTGATCAGATATATATGTTTATCTTTTCGAAAAACTTTTAACTTCGAAGAAACCTTTCTTTTTTTATCAATAAATATTTCTACAATCAATATTCTATAAATGCTTTTACTTTATGAATGGCATCTGCTTTTTAGTAAAAGAATTTGAAATGCTTTTACTTTATGAATGGCATCTACTTTCTAGTAAAAGAGTTTGAAAAGATAGAATTGGAGTAATTGAAACATCAATTGTAGGTGCGAGAATATTATGTCATGAATGAACAATCTGATTGAAATCAGATTCAATTAATAAGTCAATGCTAAAAGTTTTCTGAATATTATAAATACTGTGTCACGCCCTTTTCATTCTGGATTCACAACTTAGAACGATTGAGATACCTTCTCACTCTGGAACGGATCGCTGATACTGAATGGCTAAACGAAGGTGAACGGGGAATGCGCGTGAGATAAGAATCACTGTCGAGATATTCTATAAGAAGATAATTCACTTGCGAGAAGCTGAATCAATGTATCCTTGTTGAGAAAAATTATTTGTGTGTAGATCATGCGATTTGAACATTCAAAGAAGGGTGATAAGCATACAGTTGGAAGCTAGGAAGCTCCTGGTCTCGAATTTTACAGAGACCGAAGTTTAACTTTACAATTCCCTAGGGGATATTTCTTGTTTCTATTTTAAGTAATAAATTCCTAAATTATAAATATAATTTAGGAAATTATAAATGTAACTTAGGAAATTATAAATATAATTTAGGAAATTATAAATGTAACTTAGGAAATTATAACTATAACTTAGGAAATTATAAATATAACTTAGGAAATTATAACTATAACTTAGGAAATTATAAATATAACTTAGGAAATCACAACTATAACTTAGTAAATTATAAATATAACTGAGGAAATTATAAATATAACTTAGGAAATTATAAATATAACTTAGTAAATTATAAATATAATTTAGTAAATTATAAATATAACTTAGAAAATTATAAATATAACTTAGAAAATTATAAATATAACTTAGGAAATTAAAAATACAACTTAGGAAATTATAAATATAATTTAGTAACTTAGGAAATTAAAAATACAACTTAGGAAATTATAAATATAATTTAGTAAATTATAAATATAATTTAGGAATCATAAATTCTAAAAGAAAAATGATAATTCAGAAGTCTTTGAAAATATTTAAATTTTAAGAGAAATTTACCCTGGATTGATAGGTATGATTTAGCACCCCTAGAAATATTTCTATAATTTTCAACATCTGCTTTTACAATGAACTATGATTTACAGTCTCACTTATTCAAGTTCGTAATAACTGTAGCAATCATTACTAACTTTTAGAATGAGTGATTTATTGCAGAGAGTCATAACCATCAAGTTATATCCCACCCAATTTAATTGGTATAAAACCTGAATCAGAAATCTTATTACTCACATCAGTAAACCAGTTTTTTGACGACTTTCGAAGTTATGATTCGTTAAGTAACTTGACTTGACAGAATATTGCTTTATCACAAACACTAAAACCTGTCCTCTGCGAAAGTTATTAATTTTATTTATTTCCAAAAACGATTTCGCTATTAAATTATAATTATTGCCGAGAAACCCTTCCGAATTTTTATGGGTGGTAATTTTAAACCCCTAAAGAACACGTTTATTATTATCTACACTTTATCTACATTATCTACATTATTATTATCTACATTTACATTTTATTATTATCTACATTTTATTCATGAAATAGCCTTAATTTTATGAAATACCCTTTCATTTTATTCATGAAAAACCCTTAATCTCTGCATCTTAAACATTAACTAAATAACTTAATTGCCCTTACTAATTAAGGTCTTTGGAAGGACGTATCAGGATAATTCAGCAAGTACTTTCAAGATATCACAGAAATAAGATAATTCCCCTGGTGAGTAGAGAAATCGCAGTTAATAATTCATCCAGCTAAAGTATGCGGAGACGTGCGGGATTTATCAACTTGGTGCGTTCTCGGAAAGCCAATAATTAAGATTGAGTAACGATTGGCGACGAAGCGTCTGTCGAGCTTTCGATTGGGCCTGATTTCGAAAAAATGGAAATGAATGTATAAAGTGAATAACTTGAAAGCACACGTGGTATCATAAATTCTCACATAAAGCGGACGTCGACGTTCGATGAAGCTCTAGTGCTCAGTGGGCGGCCATATTGGATCGTGATATGGGCCCGCAATTAAGGCCGAGTAGGCCACCCGGACGAAGCGAACGCGATAAGATGAGCTTGCCGTACCGCGTTTCAGGGCTAAGCTTGACCTCCTGCCCCGTCTGCTATACTTCCCAAAGTACCGTACTCCCGAAGGTTAGGTCACGATTGAGTGCCGATTGGGTGGGCCTAATAACTATGGAGTATATGCACAAGTCGAACCTTGAGAACTCCCAAGAAAAGTCGTCCAAAAAAATATTTAATTGAGTTCCGTTTGTTTTCTGACCTTGGTGGAATCGTCTCAAGGTCATTTGAAAAATATAGCGTCCTATGTTTTTAAGAGGAGAAATTAAAATCCTTTATCTTTGGGAAGTTTAAAAATTGGTGAGACCCACCTTCGGACCTTTCGGAAATTATTTAATTATTGTTATTTCAAATTATTAAAATTATTGATTAAAATTAGTTACAGTAGGCGACAAGCGCCTACGAGAAAGGGTTTCGCAGCTTTAAATATTTTAAATGATATATATTTTTTCTTTTTGTAGACTATAAATATAATTTTTGTAATTATTTAAACTAATTGTTTGATATAATCTATATAACTTAAGTTATTTAATTTTATTATATGTATCGACTAAGTTAAATAATGGCAAGTAAATAATATATTCTTTTATATTAAACTTTCTTAAAAATTAGTAATAATATTATTGATTAAAATTCTTTGACATGAAATGTAAGTATTTAGGACAGTTTTTGGCCCAATATCAATTTTGGACTCAATGTTCATTTTGGGTCCTATGCCCATTTTGGGTCCAGACAGTTTTGAGCCCTATGTCAATTTTGGTTCCTATTCCAATTTTGCGTCCTATACCAATTTTGGGTCATATGTCAGTTTTGGGCCCTATGCCAATTTTGGGTCCAAGGCCAATTTTGGATCTTATGTCAATTTTGGGTCCTATGTCAGTTTTGATTCCTATGCCCATATTGGGTACTATGTCAATTTTGGGTCCTACGCCAATTTTTGGCCCAATGCCAATTTTGGACCCTATGACAATTTTAGGTCCTATGTCAATTTTTGGCTTTATGACAATTTTGGGTCTTATGCCAATTTTGGACCTTATGCAAATATTGGGTCCTACGCCAGTTTTGGACCCTATGCCAATTTCGGGTCCTATATCAATTTTGGGATCTGTGATAGTTTTGGATCCAATGTCAATTTTGGGTTATATGCCAATGTTGAGCCCTATATCAATTTTAGGTCCCATGACAATTTTGGACCCTATACCAATTTTAAGTCCTATATCGATTTTGGACCCTATGTCAGTTTTGGGCCCTATCAGTTTCGGGTCCTATTTCTGTTTTTGGTCTTATATCCGTATTGGGTACTATGTTAATTTTGGGTCCTATGTCAGTTTTGGACCTTATGTCAGTTTTGGGACATATGTTAGTTTTGATTCCTATGCCAATTTTGGGCCCTATGTCCACATTGGGTACTATGCCAATTTTGGGTCCTACGCCAATTTTTAATCCTATGCCAATTTTGGGCCTTATGTTAATTTTATGCCCTATGTCAATTTTGGACGTTATGACAATTTTGGGCCTTATGCCAATTTTGGGCCTTATGTAAATGTTGGGCCCTACACCAGTTCGGACCCTGTGCCTATTTTGGGTCCTTTACCAATTTTGAGTCCTGTACCAGTTTTGGACCCTATGTCTATTTTGGATCATATGCCAATTTTAAGCCCTATATCAATTTTAGGTCCTATGACAATTTTGGACAGTATACCAATTTTAGGCCCTATACCGATTTTGGGTCCTATGCCAGTTTTGGGCCCTATATTAGTTTTCGATCCTATGTCGGTTTTGGGTTCTATGCCAGTTTAGGGTTTTATGTCCATATTGGACACTATGCCAATTTTGGGTCCTATGTCAGTTTTGGGCCCTATGCCCATATTGGGTCGAACGACGTTCGACTACAAGGGTTTCTACCCGAGGCTACGAAACCCTAAAAAATTGACGGAATCTACATTACGGTGAATCGAACAAAAATTGAAGGGTGGCATTCCAAAAGGGCATAAGCGACATTTTGACGGTTTTTCAGGGGAGACAAAAAACGCTCCCAAAAATCGAATTTTCAAGTTAGGAAACAAATAAAAATTCGCTCCCGAGATACATCACACTGGGAGGAAATGCATTTTTTCGTTCAAAAAAGCCTACAGCCTTCACAATTTTGCTCCGAATTGCAATTATTTATTATTTTTTTAAAATTAAAGTACGCTAACTTTTACAGAGCACTCTGGTAAGAGATTTTGGCATTTTCGTCTGTTTATTTATCATATTCTTACTCAAAGTATGAGAAAATCGAGATTTTTCACAAAATAATTATTTACTCTTCAACAACGGTTTGCATATAATGCAAATTATCTTCAATTAACGTAAGGGGACTCCCAGAATTTAAATAATTTGAGTATTGTATGGTTCAATTATTATAAACAATTTAAATTAACAAATAGCCAAATATTGTAATTTTTGTTGAAAAAAAACTTTTTATTACAATCAGGATCGCATACGGGCTCAATTTCTCAAGTGTACCCATCCCAAAAAATGAATTTCTCCGATCGGGCTCAAATTTACAAAAAGTTGAGTCCTATTAGATGGCACTTCAAAAAAAAAAAGATTGATCAGTTTGATTAAAAACTCGCCGAAGTAGATGGGGTGAAATTTTTGTACTTTGCGCAAAACGTTTTCGATAAGTTATTTTCCAATCGTTCGATTGAAATAAAAAAAATTTCGAAAAACTCAAAATTTAGCTATTATTTTTGAAAATCAAAAATATTTTTAATTTTTTTAAGTTCGACTCTTTTTTTAAACTAAAAATAAAGCTTGAGATGTTTACTTTTAGATCCTCGAATAGCGAAACGTCGTTTCTTATTGTTTTTGAAAAATTGAATTTTAAGTAACCTGGTAAATTCAAAAAATTTGTCCTATGCGCGAAAAAAATTCGGAAAATTTTTTGCATGTGGAGTTGTTGATAAGAAAAAATATTCTAAAAATAAAAAACTCATAAAAAAAATTGGTTGATTTTAGAATTTTGAAAATTATCAAAAACAAAATTTTTTGAATTTGGTTATTTGCGCATTTTAATGTGCAATTTACATGTAATATACATAATACAATAAGTATAAATTTTATTTGCACATTAAAAATGCGCAATATTGAAATTAAAAAAATTTCATCTTTAAAAATTTTTAAAAAATTCTAAACTCAACAAAAGTTTTTTTTTGAATTTCTATTCTATAGATTTCACCCCCTCTACCTCGGCGAGTTTTTGACCAAACTGATGAATCTTTTTTTTTTGAAGTACCATCTAATAGAACTAAACTTTTTGTACATTTGAGCCCGATCCACAGAAAAGAAATTAGCATTGAATCTTCTTGATCCAAGAAAATTTTTCTTATCTCAAGAAAATGTACTTGATTACAGAAAAGTAAGTTTCTTCATTCAAGTACATTTTCTTGAGGCAAGATAAATTTTCTTAGATCAAAAAAATATTGTATCGTCCGTATTCAGACCAGTATTTTCTTGATTCAATGCTAATTTCTTTTCCGTGTCGGAGAAAATTTTTTTGGGGTGAGTACACTTTAGAAATAATGCCCATATCTCTCTGAACGTAGTCGCGATGTAAACTTCTGATGTGACCCCGACTGCCCGAGCGATGAGCTTCAGTATAGGGTGTCAAGGGACGCTCATGGGGGGGGGAGACAGAAGCCTTCAAGCGTGAAGAACTTTGAAGCTGGCGCTCGACTGAGCGGAACTCAATCGAGAGAAGAGTGTATATTTCTTGTTATATAAGAATTAATCCAAGATCGATGTATTTCTCAACTGACCTTGACACCATTTTACCAAGGTCAGACAATTACTCCTGTAATTCTGTAGATAGAAAAAATCTTGTGAAAATTAAGTTTTAATTCAATATCAAAGTTTGAATGCAAACATAAAAGTTATAAAGCTATGAATCTGAAAATTCAGAATTAATTTTCACACAATTTTTCCATCTATAAGAATAATTAGGAGTTTTCAAATGCAGGAACCTTAAATTGCACCTGAAAAATAAAAGTGTTTAATTTCAGGTGCTTGGAAAATTGAAGAACTTTTAATTTGTGTCTATCAAGAATTAAAAGCTCTAAAAAGTGGTTCAATAAAAAATGCCTAATCGACTAAGTTACATAAATTACATCGTCGACCATAATCTATGTAAAATTATTAAGTCTGAATTATTCTGCAAGCTGAAGAATATTTTAATTCAGCCAATTTAATATTAAATTCATTCTTCAACGATCACTTTCATTCATCAAAATATTATTGCATTACCAGAAAAATAATCTTATGAAAAAATTATTCTTTGACCAGTAGTCAGAATATTTTCTGTACGACTCTAACGTGCTTTTTCCACTTATTATCCAAGCACTAGGCATCAGATTCAAAATGGCTGATACAACCTAGAGCAAACTGCATATAAGCACTTTTATTGGTGGTTCAGTGAAACTCTCTTCTTTGTAAGAAACGTGATTCACAAGAAGAGCAGCTTTTCTCTTTTATGTACGAAGAACGAATAGAAATGATGTTCGCACTCGATTCGCGACAGGTTTCTGGACGTGCGGTTAATTTGAGGAAAAACGAGCAGGTTTCGCGTATAGATCGCAAGTACTTATAATGGTCACATTCTGTAATTTCGCGATACGCATGTGCAACCGATCAAGAAACGCACCCTGGAGGCCTGGGCGACGAGAACAAACTAGCTCCAAGTATTGGTTCTCGTCTGATCTCTTGGCTCGGTTCTGAAGCCCTCGCCCTGTTATGGCTACGCCGGCTATGCTGAGAGGCGGTCAACGAGTCTAATTAGCGACGAAAACGAAAACGAGTTTCAGCCTTTTTTCAACCTCGACGTGAAACGGTTACTTTGTCTCGAATGCCTATGAATTTGCTTCGGGAGTGAATTCCGGCCTCGGGACGTAGAATCGGGTCAACGGGACACTCTTTATCGTGAAATTTTTTTGCCCTTTGACCAGAAGGAACGACTCAGAAAGCATTGTCATTGAAAAAAAGCATAAATGATACAATTATGGCTCCTTCTCAAATTGAAGGCAAACTAGAAAGATGAAAACGTAAATGAAATAGTTATATTAGTAATTTTACAGGAAATAACAAAGACTTGTAGGAGTTCTAAAATTATTAAATCTGGAAGGGACAATAGTAAAAGTGAGAAATAACAGGGCTGAGAAAAAAATTTGTTTAATGTAAACAAATTTTTTATTCACGTCTTGGAAAAATTTAATAATTCAATTTATATGCAGCTGTACAAAAGAAACTTTTAATGGATTTCTTTACACTGAGAAGAAAATAATTTTGAATTTGTAACATGTGCTATTGCGATCTGCCAAAAGCAGATGCTATTGATTTATATATGTACTATGCCGTACTATATTTATATATGTACTATATCGTACTATATTTATATATGTACTATATCGTACTATATTTATATATGTACTATATCGTACTATATTTATATATGTACT
>JBAGKK010077121.1:0-27047 GCA_037177015.1 Euceroptres primus
GACCTTCATTTTAGGACACTAAAAGAGTATACCAAAGGCCAATCCAATCTGTCAATTCTTTCGAAAGTTATCATGCTGCAAACAAAAAAATCTACAGACACACAGACAGACACATTCGCGAAAACCATTTTTTTGGGTTCAGAGGGTCTCAAAACGTGTACATTTGACAAAAACGGGGGGAGGGGGTCAAATTTTACACAAATCTAATATCTTCTCTGATGAGAATGTAAAAAGTGAAAAATGTAAAATGTAAATGTAAAAAAGAATCATGAGAGGACTTTTTAAAAATGAAAATATAGAATATTATAATTTTTATCGCAGTTCTGGGGTCGAGCACGGAAATCTGAGAGAACTGGCTCTAGCAAGAATGAAGGATTTCGGAACAGATTGCCGAGATGTTCGAACTCGAGAAGTTGGAATACAAGAAATTCACCATAAAGTCCAACCCTACGAAGTTGAACTCATTCGTAGAGATTATACCGCAAATAATGGATGGGAAACTTTTCTCTCATATGAAGATCCAACTAAAGATATTTTGGTTGGTTTATTGAGACTTAGGAAATGTTCCAATGAAACTTTCCGGTATGTTTTTTTTTCAAATCTTTATTAATTTGAAATTTTTCCTGCGAAATTCAGGAATTCCTATTTCTTTTTTATAAAAAGAGATTTTAAAAATTGGATAAAACTTATTTCAGAGCGGAATTGAAAGAAAAGTGTTCAATCGTGAGAGAGTTGCACGTTTATGGAAGTGTCGTTCCAGTGAATGCTCGAGATCCAACGAAATTTCAACATCAAGGTTTCGGAATGCTTCTCATGGAAGAAGCTGAAAGAATTGCTAGAGAAGAACACAGATCTTGCAAAATAGCTGTTATATCTGGTATGTTTTTTTATCTAAAGTTATCTGCAATAATTTTAATTAATATTGTGAAACAATTAAATAGTAAGTGAAACAATTAATTAATTCTTTAATAAGTGAAACAATTAATTAATAAGTGGAACAATTAATTACATAATAAGTGAAACAATTAATTAATAAGTGAAACAATTAATTATTTAATTAATAATTGAAACAATTAATTATATAATTAATAAGTGAAACATTCTTTTTTTCAGGAGTAGGAACTAGGAATTATTATCGAAAAATGGGATACGAACTTGATGGTCCATACATGTCAAAACTTTTGGTTTGAAATTAATTAAGTGTAAAAGGTAAGGATATATTTAAGAATATTTTATAAGTGAATTTAATGTAATTAAAATAGTATCAACCATTTTTATTTGAAGCTAATAACATTTTACAATAGATTTTCCGCTCTATACACTTTTTTGATTTAATATATAAACATCGATTTTCATCTAAATATTTACATTTTTAGTAGAAAATAAACTTTTAAGTTTACCTTCTCTAGATTCTCGATCGACAATCGTACATTTAAAATAAGCATGGCACAAAAAAGCGACTGTTGTGCTGCTTTGGTTATTTTGTACAACTTAATTTTATAATTCATCTTTTAAAGTCAATAAGTTACTAAGGAAAAATTGCTATTTTATTTTTAAACTTCAACTTCAAAAATTACTTAAACAGAGAAATTTATGCTGCTTGCAATCATATAAAAATATACATTAAACAATTATGTACGTACATTATTAAAAGGTACAATTGAGGTATTTGCAACTTGGCAAGGGTCCAAGTCTTGAGCTTTGGAAAATGAATTAACCTATTAAAATTTTAGCAATAGAAACTGAATATAACTCCCGATAAACCAAAAATATAAAAAAAGTTTAGAATATAAATACTCAAATTTTCGTTTTCTAAACGAATAATTTTTAGCGATACTCTTGTATAAAATTATTCTGAATTTCCACCTATAAAAAAACACACTAATCTCCACAAACGTTAAATGGGATAAAAGTCCTTGTTAAAAAGCGATTCCACGCTTCTTAAAACGTTGAAGTTCACCATTCCTAAATAAACATAATAGAGAGAAAGTTTGAAAAACGCCCATTGCTCCGAAATGTAAAGCTCCCACCGCGACAAATTAGAGTCACAGGATTTAAGCTTTTCCCCATAAACAGATTGCACGCAACACTTCGACATTTCCATGAACGCAGTCATTCTCGAATGAGTGTTCAAAGTGTATTCGATGCAACGAATCAAGTCGTTTGTCTTGAGAATTAAGAGCATTTGTCTATCGACCCTCTGCAAAACGTTGCTGATCTGAGGAAGCAAATTTGGGATCTCCTTCTGGAAAAGTTCTTTCTCGGTCGAGGAATATTTTTTCTTTTGTACTCCTTGAATTATTGTGTCCCAAGTTCTGCCTGAAACCATACAGGACAGAAGGGCGTAGAAATCTCCAACTCCCAGTTTTGTGCAGTGCGTTTTCATCGCCGTCTGGAAAAAAATTAAAAGAATGAAGTGAAATTAATTTTTCTAGAAGACAAGGTTCTTGTACATAACTAAACATTTCTCAAATTTAGATTATACCTTGTCTCCGTTGAGAATAGCCAACCAAAGTTTCGAATACTCCCATCGAAATTCGTTCGTGAGATCTGCGTACAATCCGTGATCAAGAAGCACAATTTCAGCCTCGCTTCCTTTTTTCCTCACGAGAATATTTCCTGGGTGAGGGTCCGAATGAACGAAACCAGTTATAAAGATCATGTGACTATATAAACGACCCAATTTGTTGCTAACTTCGAAAAAATTAAGACCGTTCTTTTTCAGATAAGACACGTCGTTGATTTGTCCACCATCCACAAATTCCATTGTCAGCACTCGAGGCGATGAAATATCCCAATAAATCTTCGGTACCTGTAAGAATTATAAATCAAACTAAAATTGAAGTAGAATTCTTTCTACAAACCAATTATACTTAATTAAATCCCAATTAAATTAAGTACCTTAAGCCATTGGTATTGTTTGAACATATTCTGTAATTTTTCCGCATTTCTGCCCTCCTGCGTGAAATCCAATTCACGAGGGATATTTTTCTTCGTTTCATCGACAAGCCAATCAAATTCGAAGTCAGGAAATATCCAGGAGGTAATTTTCACAAGTGCTGCCATTGTTTTTATATCAACGTAGGAATTTGCTTTGACTGAACGATGCTGAACTTTCACGGCGACAGAACTTCCGTCTTTGAGAACAGCTTTATGAACTTGTGCAAGACTCGCTGTTCCCAAAGGAACTGTATCGATTGAATTAAATATTTCGTGGGGATCGGTTTTGAAATCTTCTTTGAGGACGGTGAGGACGTCCTTGAAAGAAGATTCAGGTGCATTGCTGTGCAAAATCCGTAATTTGGTGACGTATTCTTGAGGTAGAAGATAATCCAAAGCACCAATGTGTTGACCCACCTGAAGATAAAAATACTAGTTAATAATTTATAAAAACACTTCATCAATTTTCATTTATTTTACAATAGACAGAAATTAAATACCTTAATATAAACACCTTTATTGGCACAGCAAAGTTCTAGAAGCTTTTCAGCGCCGAATATGTGAGCCTCGGATTTTAAAGTTTCGTATTCTGGAGAACCTCTGGGAACACCGGATTTATAAAGATGTTTTTGATAATAATTGCCTATTAGGAAAACTGTAACAGCAGCTCGACTTAATCGAACAATGCCGATTGATCCAACATCGTACTCGTTTGCTCTTAAAGATGCTAAAGTTCCTAAACCGATTGTGCCTGCAGCAATGGTTTTTAATAATCTCCTTGATATTAGCATAGTTGATTCGCTGAGATCTATAAATAATTCATTATTTATCTATTTGAAAAATATTTATTTAATTTTCTCATTCCAATATACTTGATACTAAAAGGCCTTCAAAATTGAATTTTAAGCCAGGAGCAAAAATGTGTATAGTTTTATAATTTGCTCTGCGAAGTTAAACTTGATTAGATAATTATTTAGTCAAGTAGACAAATTTAATTTTGGAGCATGATTCTTGCATTTTACAATATAAATTCGCTTTCTGACACGTAGTTGCAAAATTATGTAACATAATACGTGTTTCATAGACTATGTATTTCATTTTATAAAACTTTCTCAAAAGCTCTTCTATGAATAATACATTTTTATGAATTAAAAATGTATTTTATATGAATTAATTAAATTAATTATATATGCATTTTTAAAAAACGATTAAAAACCTTAAGTAATGACACAGATTGAATCTTTTAAATTGAAATCGAATTGAAATTCGAATTATAAAACAAAAAATATTCAAATAAAAACTTGATAAAATTTTGTAAATCTTTTTAAATTAAAACCATTAATCTATAAATAGAAGGCCGGGTGATATAATAATATTATATCACAAAGATAACAAAGAAAATAATATTTTGTCATAAGTGAACAATATAAACTTTCAAAAGTAGAACAGACGAACTAACCTCAAAATCTTCTCTTTAACGACGACCTTTGTGGAAACGTGCATTCCAAACTATCGAACTCGATCATCGCTTAAACTAGAACACATGCACAATTTTCTTATCACTCATTTGTACATTTTCTTTATTTGTATAATAAATTCGCAATTGGAGATAACCTAAGGTTAACCTATAAGTTGACAACACTGGAAAAAAATAAATTTAAACTGATTTAAACGTCATTCAAGGCATCTTCCGAGTAACTGACAAATGTATGAAACGTTCTTTAGTTAAGAACTTACTGGGATATTGAGCTATTGTTTAGAAATATCTTTTTATGGGGTTTAATTCACAGCACAAGGGGCACAAGGTGAAAGTGATGATGACTTTGGCAACACAGTTACGAAACTAATTAAATGTAAATATATTCAGTTTGATTTCACCTTGACATGGGGTTTTCATAAAAAAAAGAATTATTTATTCACATTCACTTATGATTTTTATACAGTAGTGTCTACAAATAAATTTGTTCTATTTTACTAGAAAATAGTAATGGTAAAACGGAGTAAAATTAATTGCGAATGATGTACACGTTACACTTTTTTATACAGCAAGTACAATTATATTTATTGGTATTTTTTACTTTTTCTCTAAAATTGAATGAAAAATATTTTTATATTGTTATATAAATAAATACAAGTATTTTAACTTGTATTAAAATACAAGTATTTTTTTATTTAATTTTTCAATTTTTAATTATCTATCTTGGACCATTTTAAATAAAAATACTATTTCTATTTCGAGGATTTTAAAATTAGTATTTATTCCACACTCGACCGAAATGTCCTCCCCTGAAAATAGGGGAAGAAAAGGAAAGTAGATTTTTCTCTCGGGTAATTACTACCCGCCGGAAAAATCTGCTCCTTTCGCCCCTTGTTACATAATGCTATTCTTCCATATCGGATGGTAAGGATGGAAACTTTTTACATTGACTTCTTTGTCATTTTTCCACGAGGGACATTACCTTTACAACATTATTAATTTAATAAGAAGATCCCAAATAAAAAAATACAAAGGATAACAATGGAATAGTAGTGATTTATTTCGAAGCAAGAATACATTTCCATATCCTAACAATATCAGATTGTGTAAATAATTTATATACAATAAATAAAATTACATCACATATTCCAGATACTAATAAATATCCAAAAGATCTTAACATAGAAGTTGTAATTTGATACTGAAAGACTTTTTCGCACCAGCAGTAAAGATCATATCAAAACTACTGAATTACCTAATTCAGGAATCTATATAATATAATCTTTTATATTTTTATTGGTATATATTATTATTATCATCGTCAGATGCATGATCAAGAATCGCTCTCTGAAATAAATAAGAAACTCATCAAATTTAATAATTCCAGAAACAACGAAACATTTCGATAATCTTTAAAAGAACCGAAGAGATTCTCTAAACTCTTCTACCTGCAAATTTAAAATGTACAATGTGTAGATATTGATTTTTTTTTTACCTTCAAGGGAGAAATCGCATTTGTAAGCTGCAGTCCTAAACTTCTGGCAACGACAATCGGAGCTGCAGTTCCTTTGTACAATCTATGAAGTGCATCCATTGCCAACATTGTTGGCACATTATGCCTCTGTCTTGAAGTTTCGTATTTTTTTAAATAACTCATATCGCCAAGGGTAGCTCCATTTATTACTGCTTCTGCCAACATTTGAACTAATACTGTAACATCACCCATACCTAAATTTAGCCCTTGACCTCCTAAAGGATGAACTCTGTGCGCTGCATCTCTGAAAATAAATTTATTAACATTCCATTAGAAAATTAACATTCCATCGAAATAACTCTTCAACTTTGCAAATTTTTTTTGAAGATTGGTTAACAAACATTCAAGGAATCTAGAAAAAGTACTTTCTGGAGAAAACACTCCA
Organism: Euceroptres primus; assembly: GCA_037177015.1. Lineage (NCBI taxonomy): Eukaryota > Metazoa > Arthropoda > Insecta > Hymenoptera > Figitidae > Euceroptres > Euceroptres primus. The sequence goes on from JBAGKK010077121.1 coordinate 6,337, forward strand.
GGAAAGCCAGATCTCTATTAAACTTAAGCAAACACCTGCTAGAAGTTGTATATTTTTTTTCGTCAAATGGTTCAGTTTAAAAGATTTCTATTTCAAGAACTTGCTACTTACCCCACTAAAGCAACTCCTGGTTTCACATAATAAACAGAATGTCCAAAACCAAGGGGGAATGCTGCTCGTGAATCTTCCACAATTCCAGAAATGGAAGGCTGCAACTGCCTGGAAACTCCAGTTTGCAGGGAAAGACTCTCGAGGATTTGCTGCAACGCCTTCATTCCACTTTCGACGCACCCATTTTTTGGATATACTTTCCAAAGAGCATCATTCAAACAGTCGACAAATTCCTCATCGGACATTTTTAAAAGTTTCTTCGCCTCTGATGTTGTTGTTGACCACACGAGGGAACTTAATGTATCTGTCAACTGCGAAAATTAGACGATTAGTCGATAAATAAAATTAATTATTATGAAAGAATGAAAGTGCAAAAACAGGATAAATAAAATTAATTATGTTGTATTTTTAGTCTCGGCCTTTTTTTATATTACTGGTGGTTCACTACTTAAAATTAATTATTATGAAAGAATAAAAGTGCAAGGACGGAAAATTAATTCTGAGTTTAAAAAAGAAGCATTATAAATTACTTAGAAACAATTTTTGAACCATCAGAACAATTTTTTATGCTTTCTTAAATGCTTTTTAATAATGAAAAATAAATTAAAATCTTAAATTTCTTATTGATTATGATATGTAATTATTTTTAAACTCTTACCGGCAATAGAGCGACTGGTCCTGTGGGAAGAAATCGCTGCCATGCGACAATATTTTCAGTGGGCTGAAATAAAAAATGAATTAAATCAATATATCATTTAATAATCGTGTTTTGAAACAGTCGATAAATATTTTTTTTTAATTGTATACAAACCTCAGATAATTCAACAGTGGCAACAATTCCCATTTGATCATAGTTCCATTTTACGTGCTGAACGGCCATCGCTTGACGAACTCGAGAATTTATTCCATCTGCCCCAATCTGAATCAAATTAAAAGCAAAAAATCATTTTAAAAAATTAAATTAGAACAATGCTGATCGTATTTTTTTATAAATTAGCATGATAATTTTTTTTACTAGAAAAGAATAAATTTCTGGAAAAAATATAGATATCTATTTCTATTTAAAAAAACCTATTTCTATTAAAATATAATTCTATGAAAAAAATCTAATTCTATTAAAATCTATTTCTATTAAAATCTAATTTTATTTTAAAAAAATCTATTTCTATTAAAATCTAATTCTATTTAAAAAAATCTATTTCTATTAACATAGAGATATCAAAGTCCTCTTTTTTTCTTAACAACTTTTGTATTATTTTTTTAAAAGGCAGAATTGCATAAGTTTGAATAGAATTATTTATTGAAAACTAGTAAACGAGTGTCAAAGTTTCTATTTTCGAGTTTTCAGCGATTTTGAATTATGCGAATAAATATAGCATTTCTGCATCTATTATGCTACGGAGTGAGCTATAAACATTTTGATTTACGCAAGGGAACGATTTTCAGTGAATTCAATCATAATGTAGGTAAGATATTACAAGCGGTGGGAGAGTGAGAAAAGAGATTACATTACAAAGTCCGGAAATAACTTTAGTGTGGTTCCAGAGTTTGGTGAGTATTCCAGTAGTCTTACAACCGAATCCATTTGATATAGATGTTTTTATTTTTTCTTGAATCGCGCCTCCCACTCGCTTCTCATGTGAAAGAATATCCAGCTGTGAATCTCAAATATTAAAACAATCTTTTCCTCTCGCAAAATGCAGAAACTGGTGAGTAAATTCAATCGCTTGTCGAGCTTTGATAGATAAATAAAAAATATTTTGAATTTAAAAAAAATTTCTTCAGAAAAGCCTTGATAAAAAATAATGAAAATCATTTCAGGCAATAAATATTAAATTCATGATTTGTATTTGAATATAAATAAAGAGAAATAAAAACTACTACTAATACTACTACTACTACTACTACTACTACTACTACTACTACTACAATTTGCACTAAATTACGATTCATCTTTGGTTGACAAGAAATTCATTGTAGATACTTTGAAACCAAGCCAACAAGTTTCTTTGATGATTGCAACTAAATTTCTGTAAAACGACAGTGAATGAAAATTAAGTTGATATAAACTTTTTAAAAAATTGCTTAAAAGCAAAAAGATATAACAATGATTAATTAATTTAAAATAATATTTTTTCAAGCCGAATGAATAAATAAATAAAACTAATACCTTCTCATATGATGATGATAATGTAATAAAAATAATATATTTTTTTAGCGAAATATTCAGATTGAATAATATTCAAATTAAATCGTAGAATAAATGATAAATATTGCCAGCTCGTGAGGGAACTTCCTCAAAGGATGCAGCTATCATCTGAGGTTCCTATCACTTCCCTGAAAAGTGTTATTCCAGAAAAATAGATTGCATCAAATTCAGATTTAATTTATCGATTTCTTTTGGAACCACTAGTGGAATGTAGTGCTCAGAATGAGCTAAATATACACCCAATCTGTTTTATAAACATCAGTGAACACATGCTGGATCTCTAGCATTCTAAGGTGGGAGGAATAATTTTAGAGTATTAAACCAAAGGAGACGAGAGATCACTGCAGTTTAGGAATTAACAGTCGTAAATAACACCCTCACCGAATTCGCTTTGCCGACAATTTAAATGGTAAGTGCCAACAGTGAATTTTCTGCATCATTTCACCAGGAGATTCAATATCAAGAAATAAGTTTCGATTTCGATAATTTCATGCTTATTTAGAAAAATAATTTTTTTCCAAAGGCAAGAGGAACTTTGAATTTTTTAAATTGCCAGCTGTTGAAAAATATTGGAACCTTAAAAGTTCTGCTCTCTTCTACTTAAAATTTAATATCTGAGTTAAATGATTAATAAACAATTAAAGAAGCATATTTGGAATTAAAACAAAAATGTTTCAAATTATTAAACTCAGGATGAAGAAGAAGATGAAGAAATCTGGATGGAAGATATGGATTTGGATCCAGGAAGCATCTCTTCAGAAGACAGTTCCCAGTCTGCTGTGTGTCCAAAACACAGACACGTGTATCACCAGCAACTTTGGAGTGAAGAGGATGTAATTCGAGCCATATCGAATCTACCAGCTGGGGAAACAGCTCTTTCTGTGATTCCTACACTCTGTGGAGAACAATTAGAAAATGTTATTGAAGAGGTCAACAAAGCAGATTTCTCAGAAACCAAAGTGAAAAATCAAATTTTTCTCATCCCTAGATTTGCCAATGGGTGAGATATTAAAAATAGAATCAATTCTAAAAATTCCGGTGATATAGGTTCAAAGGAAATTCCTTTGGTCTGCGAGATAAATAAACAAGTTTATGAGTTTTAGAGATCAATAAAATTGGAGTCGAGACTTTTATCAAGATTAGATTTTTTGCGCACAATATTTTTTAAATAGGTTTTTCGTCAAGAAACTAGTCTATTAATAATTTAGATTTCCAGAAGATACAAAGTGGTTCACGATAATTTATTAATTGAATTGAGTTTCGAGAGATTTGATAAAATTATTAAAATTATTATTATACAACTATAAAATTATTTCGACTTGATAAAATAATCTTGATTCTTTTTAATTTTAATTTTTCAGTGGAGAATTTTATAATAAATTAATCTGTATCAAGTGCGATTTATAAATCACTAGAATTAATTTAATAAAATCTGAGATTTAATATTTAATATTTAATCTGTTTGGACGACTAAGAACCATTCGTAATCGAAAAATGAATTTTCTAAACAGTACCAAAATCAAATATTTAGATTTAATATTTAATCAAATATTTAGATTTAATATTTATATTTAATTTTTATCAAATATTTAGATTTAAAATTATATTTAATATTTAATCAAATATTCGTATTTAATATTTAATCAAAATCTGAGAAAAAATATTGCTCTTCTAGCGGAATAAGGAAGGCATCATTAGCAGCTGAAAACGAATCAGCATCGTTAGCAACTTCTGAACAATTATTAACAAAATGGCCAAACACTTGTCTTTTGGTATCTTCATGGTTAGGGCAATTGGATTTGGTGAAAGTTCTTTTGGAAAAGGGTGCCGAAGTTTCGTTTCGTGACAGCGACGGAAGGTTCGTATTTTATAAAAAAAATTTCAAAGTCTAATTATTTCTTTCTCACAATAAGCCAGATTGATGAGAATCTGTTGGCATAAATATTGCTTCTGCAATAGTTTCCTATTTTAAACCAAAATCAGGATCTTAACTTGAATTCTAAATTTCGAGAAAATTAAAATCGAGTATTAAAATCTCCAGTTTAAAGAATCAAATATTTTTTTCCAAGGACGTCACTGCATTTGGCAGCATGTATAGGGGCAGAAAAGATAGTCCAAGAATTATTAAAACATGGAGCAGATACAGGCGAATGGGATTTCAATAGAACTTGCACTCCTCTGCATTGTGCAGCAGCTTCAGGAGATGTTGGAACTGTGAAGCGTCTTTTAGATGCAGGAGCAGACGTGAATGCTGGACTCTCGGGAAGAAGTCCACTTCACTATGCAGTTCTTAACAACAATTCGATTTGTGTTGAAACTCTGTTAAGGGCAGGAGCTTCACCCAACAATCCGCAGGTACAAAACTCGATTACCAAAATACTTTTCCAACCTTAAAATAAACCTAATTAATTTTTTTCCAGGTGTATACCGAAACTCCTTTTCCAACCTTGTAATAAACCTAATTAATTTTTTTTCTAGGTGTATACCGAAACTCCTTTGCACGTGGCAGCAAGTTTGGGATCAGTAACATGTGTGAATCTCCTTTTATATTTTGGAGCAGACGTCCGAGTGCAAATGGGAAATGCAAGGTCAACGCCTTTGCATTTATCAGCAGAAGAAGGAAGTCCAGAATGTACAAAACTTCTCCTGGATTATCACGCTCCCCACAATGCTAAAAATTCCAGAGGTCAAACCGCATTGCATTTGGCATCCTTGGCACAATCAGCAGAGACTATGGAAATTCTTATATCCAAAGGAGCAAACGTTAATGAAGAAGATAGTGATGGAAGGACTCCTTTACATGCTGCGGTTGCAAAATCAGTCAGGGGATGTGAACTTGTCAAAATGCTGATCCAGGTAGTATTTTACTGCCCTAAAGCTGATTTCCACTTTTATACAATTTATTATAATTTATTATAATTCCAGGCCGGCGCTCTGGTCAACAAACCAGACAAATTCGGTTATACTCCCTTGCACATCGCAGCCCTGAGTGAAAGTTCATCAACAGTAATGCTCCTGTTGTCAAAAGGAGCCGACGTGACTGCTAGGACAAAAGGAGGAATATCAGCCTTGAGTTTCATCGTCAGAAGAACTCCAGACATTCTTCCTAGATTTGTGGCCAGACTCGATCAGGCGATTTCCCTCCATGATCATGAATTAGGCGACGTCGACTGCGAATTAAGACTGGACTTCAGACCCCTAGTTCCTGGAGGAAGAGGAGAAACAGACTTAATGCTCTGTCTCGTGGAAGTTGGTCAACGTCACATTCTAAAACACCCTTTGTGCGAAAGCTTTCTTTACCTGAAATGGCTCATAATTCGGAAGTTCTTCCTCTTCAGTCTCATCTTCCACTCCATCTTCGTCGCAATGTTCACCAGTTACATCGCCTTTACCTTCTTCTGGAAACTCTCTCACATGAGCGATGTCTTCTTCTGGCCAGTTATCTTCTTCACGATAATTCTTGCTTGCAAAGAAATATTCCAATTGGCTCACGGAGTCTGCATTTATGCTAAAGGATGGGAGAACGCACTTCAGTGGAGTGTGATTCTAACTTCGGCGATAGTCTTGTGCCAGATTTCAAAAGTCTGGCAGCATCATGTCGCTGCTCTTGGAGTTTTGCTGGTCTGGGTTGAGTTGATGATGGTCGTTGGAAGATTTCCGATGTTTGGGATTTACGTTCAGATGTTTACCCAAGTCGCAATTAATTTTTTCAAATTCCTGGGAGCCTATATGTGTCTCATAATCGGCTTCTCGTTGGGGTTTAGCGTCCTGCACGATAATTATAAATCTTTTAAAAATCCTCTAGTTGGCTTGTTGAAGACGATTATAATGATGTCTGGAGAACTGGAGTTTGAGGACGTGTTCTTCGACGATGATGCACCTGTTTTGTATCCTGTAACTGCTCACTTGATGCTCTTGGCCTTTGTCGTTTTAGTTACAGTGATCCTGACGAATTTGATGATGGGTCTCGCTGTTTCGGACATTCAGGAACTCAGGAGATGTGCCGGATTAGATAGATTAATTAGAAGAGCGCAGCTCGTGGCACATCTGGAGAATTTATTATTCTCGAAACTTTTGGATTTCGTGCCTATGAAAATTGTCAGGGCTTGTAGAAGTGGAGCTTTGTTGCTTCACCTTCCGCATCATTGCGCGATTCATATTCGTCCAAATGATCCGAGGGAAAATCGACTGCCGAGAGACTTGATCAAGAGTGTTTATCGACTTGTTAGCGAGAGGAAGATCAGGTTTAAGAGAACGAGGAATTCGTCTGTGAGAAGTGGAAATGGTATTGAATCGAGCGATGCAAAGTTGAGTAGACTCTATAGTACTAATTCTGTTAATGATAGCAATCGACAGATTAGCGAAATTGCTAATGAACTCAAAAGGTGTGCACAAAACATTAACGCAAGATTGGATTCGTTGACAAATAAAGTCGAGTATATCGCGAGGGAGATTGATTTATCGCTGCAAACTTAATTAAAGTTTCTCAAACGACTTTGTCAAATTTCTATTGATTTAAGTAGTCATAAGTGCAAGCAATTTTAAAAGCGAAGGAAATCATTCTTCGAGGCGGAGAGAAAATGAGTTCGAAACTCATTGTATTTTTAAATGCTTTTCTTATTTGAATAAACAATGAAATATCCTTTTATAAAAAAAATTCGTTTTGACTCACCAATAATTTTGTTACAAAGATCCCTCCATTTTGCAAAATGACTGCAGAATCTTCTCCTGGGGTTTCGGGCAAAGAAATGTTTTCGACTTTTGCATTGTAGACGACACGAACAGCGTCCTTTGCTGACAATTGCTTGTCCACCGCGTGCAAAAGCAAATCGTTTTCAACTATGTAGGCTATTTCGTTGGATAAGTAATCTTCGTTAAACGTTATCATTGCATCCGAGCAGGCATCCCACACCTACTGAATTAATTGGCAATTAGATATAAAACTTGTGCCACATGCAAAGTTTATTATTAATAATATTTAAGAAAGGAGTTGTATCGACCCTCAGTTAAAATAATATTTAGATGTTGATGGTAAAATTGGCTTTAGGGTTACAAAAAATTAAATCAATATGCCATTGAATCAGTCGTTTCGGATAACTTCTCTAAAATTTTTAATCACTAAAAAGTTATATTTTTTTGTCTTAATTTACATCTCCAAAAAATTATTTATTTACTACAAAATTATATCTTTTCACGAATCAACGACATTTTTTTGTACTCATCTTTCAGAAATAAATCACTTATGACGACCCATATTCGAGGCCAAAACATCTGATTCAATGACATATTGATTTAATTTTTTGTGACTCTAAAGCCAATTTTACCATCAACATCTAAATATTACTTTATTATTAAATACGTTTCTTAAACATATTGTTAAATAATATTTGAGAATTTAAAACACAATTCGAGACTTATTTTTGTATTGATAGTGAAATAAGTAATCTTAAATTTGATGAAAAATTCATTTTTTCATAGTTTGAGTAATTAATTTCCCTAGAAAATTTGTATAATAAATCTAAAGAAAAAGGAATCTTGTCATTGTAAAAATATTTTTATGCTATTCTTGTCATTGTAAAAATATTTTTATGCCGTTTCAGAATTTTTCAATTAAGAATATTTTTAAAGTTTGTAATTGTTAGAAGATAAAAACTATTTTAAAAGAATTTGGAACGGTAAGTCTAAGATCTTTAAGATCTTTAAGATCTTTAAGATCTAGTAAGAAAGGCAAAATAATAATTTTGTCTTTATTTTTCATTTTTACTTGAAGTAAAAGAATTATTGCTTATTTAAAAAATGAATATACCTGCATTTTTCTCACAGGAGTGTATCGCATTTCTTCTATGTGTTTCCATGCCCCAATGCTTGATAATAATGTCCGAGATTGTTGATTCAAAGCAACTACTCGATTTGAATAGCGTTCGCTGGGTTTGTATTTATGTTTATTTCCACCTTCCAACAAAAGGACACTCTTGGATTGGAGCCTTTTGTTATTGGCTGTTTAACAGTAAAAAAATATTCTCTAATATATTTTTTTAAAACTGGAATTGGTGCTTTTAAACCTTGTAAACTTATAATGATGTCACGAATTACCGATCGACTTTTTATTTATATTCAGCGAGTTTATTAAGAGAGAAATGCAAATTTAATTATGAAATTTAAGGAAATAATAAAGAATATATAAAGGAATCGATATCTTGTGCGTTTCAATTTTTATTTTTCAAGCAAGTTATTTTTGAAATTTTTTTTAGAAATAAAAACTGAAACGCCCCAGACATCGATGCCTAAATATATTCTTTATTTTTTCCCAAAATTCCAGCATTATATTTGCATTTCTCTGTTAATAAACCCGCCGAATGGAAATTTGAGAAAATAATAAGGAATATATAAAAAAATCGGTGTCGATTATTTTGAAAAAAAATTATTTAAAAAAACTTTTTTTTCAAAATAAAAACTGAAACGCGCCAGAAATCGATGCATAAATATATTCTTTTTTATTTTCAAAAATTTCAGCATTATATTTGCATTTCTCTCTTAATAAACCCGCTGAATGTAAATAAAAAATCGGTTGGTAATTCGTGACGTCATTATGTAACACAGCCTTAAATATATTGTTTTTTAAATTTTAGTTTCAAAAGAAATTAGAAAGAAAAATTAGATTCTAAAAGAGAAATTTTCATTTGGAAGTAATGCACAAATTCTTTACTTTAGACTTTGAATTTTTACAAGTTTATACAAGACCAATTTTGCAAGAATAAAAAAAATAGTTGTCTCCTACGTCTCCTTGTTTGTTTAACCTTAATTTAACCTCTATACAAGTTTCTATCTATACTGCCGTCCAAAGTAAAAATATACATAAGTGACATTGTCGCTTAGGTTGATTTTTCCATTGCTAAGTTTAAGAGAATAACTCTAAACCACAAAGTCACTTACGTATCTTTTTACTTTGGACGGCAGTATACTATTATCATTAATTCAATCCTTATCTTGTCCAAAATAAAATAAAGATAAGCGTGATACTAATAAAACAAATTCAACCTAAACAAAATGAATAAAAATGTATAGATGGATGCGCAAAAAATTTAAGGTTAGTTTTGACTGTTATGACATTTGCTTTTGAAATACGATTATATTTTTTAAATTGATTTTCCTTATGTTTAAGTACAAGATTATACAACTCTACCAGTGGCAGGTATAAAAATAACGTAATTTCGACGCAAAATATGTATATAATAAACTAACCTAATGCACAGGCCAATGTTGTTCCCACAAGACCACCTCCAGTGACGATAATATCATAATTTTCATTATTTTCACTTATTGTTGAATGCGCATTTCTTACAATGGTGCAAGAATGAAGTACCGTGTACTTATAATTTCGCGATAAATATGTGAAAACACAACGAGAAGATGACATCGCTTCACTGAACACCGCCATTTTTTATTTTATATACGTATACATATTTTGCTTGCGTAGCAGACGACGTGGTTCGAAGCAGACGAAAAAGTCGTCTGTACAAAAAAAAAAAAGAAAATTATTTTCTAAAGTAATTATTAATTAATTTCAGCAAAAGTTTTATCATCCAGTTTGAAATTAAATAACGAAGAATCTTTTAGAACTGCTTGTTTTTAATATCAAATTGTATTAAGTAGCTTTTAATTACAATGCTCCAAAAATAAATGTCAAATTTTCGAGCAGATCAATGTTTATAAATAAAGAGCAGACGACAGCTTTTAAAATTTATTAAAATTAAATATTTTAAACAGGAATTAAATATAACAGGTTCATAAAGAGATAAATAAGAACAAAGTATGCTTATAATTTATTTATTAGTAAATAAATTTAATTTATGTGTTAAAATTAAATTGTTGGACGGAATGCTCTTTTTCAAGGGGCAAAACCCCCTGAAACTTTGGAGCATTCAAAATTCAAAATAAATAAAAAATAATATTTTATCGTTGGATTTTGAAAATACGTTTAAAAACATTAATTAATAATTATTAAAGAAAATGAATTACCGTTTCAAATAGTTAATTAAGTGCATTAAAAATATTCCATAATAAAAATATCTATTCCTATTTCTTGAATTTTGAATCATTATTATATTAATTATTGATTAATTTTTTTACACACAGATAAAATTCCTTTGTATTGAATAGAGTAATTTTGAGGGTTTGATTATCATTCTTTCACGTATGGTCACCATGGTGACGCTTGTACACCTGAGTTCTGAACATTGATTTCCTACGCAATTCCTAATAGAACAAACCGTCGAGAACCTCAGGAAAAAAATCTTAAATTAAAAAAAATTGTTTAAATAAAAAAAATGAGTGAACATAGAGGAAGTTCTTTTGTTCATTCTTGTGTAAAAGTTCCGGTTGATCCTTACAGTAGGCAGCCAACGCCACTGTATGAACGTCCTAGAATTACAAGAAAACAAGAAAGGTAAATTGTAAATTATCTTTAAATATTTTTGATTTATTTTATTTTATTATTTTTTATAGTTCCATTTTATCTTCAATTTATAATTTTAATAATGAGACAGTCGAGAATATTTTATTTTCAGAAATATTAATATATATGTTAAAATAAAATTCATAAGTTCGTTCTTTACAAAAAAAATTATTATGTGTATATTATATTATATTAAGATTTCTCTTATTAAAATTATTATATATCTCTAGAATTTTTTCAAAGTAAAAAAAAAAGTTTTAGCGGTGCTTTTCAAAAATTTGGAAATTCTTAAAATTTGTTTTATTGAAAAATCATTTCTTGTTTATAAAAGATAAATTAATTATGAAAATTATAATAAACTAATTAATTGCATCGTCTTGTAAAGCCTGGAATTTTTTCAAATTTTTAAAGAGATTTAGCGATGCTTTTCAAAAATTTGGAAATTCTTAAAATTTGTACTATTAAAAATCTTTTTTTGTTTATAAAAAATAATTTATTTATAAAAATTATAATAAACTAATTCATTGCTAATGTACATCGTCTTGTAAAACCTTTTTAAATAAGATTTAGCTATGCTTTTCAAAAATTTGGAAATTCTTAAAATTTGTTCTATTAAAAATCATTTTTTTTTGTAAAAGAAAAATTAATTTTGAAAATTATAATAAACTAATTAATTGCTAATGTACATCTTTTTGTAAAACCTGGAATTTTTTCAAATGTTTTAAAAAAGATTTAGCAGTGCTTTTCCAAAATTTGGAAATTCTTAAAATTTGTTCTATTAAAAATCATTTTTTGTTTATAAAAGATAAGATAAATTAATTACGAAAATTATAATAAACTAATTTATTGCTAATGTACATCGTCTTGTAAAATCTGGAATTTTTTCACATTTTTTAAAAAAGATTTAGCGGTATTTTTCAAAAATTTAGAAATTCTTCAAATTTGTTATATTAAAAATCATTTTTTGTTTATAAAAGATAATTTATTTATGAAAATTATAATAGACTAATTAATTGCTAATGTGCATCGTCCTGGAATTATAATAAACTAATTAATTGCTAATGTACATCGTCTTGTAAAACCTGGAATTTTTTCAAATTTTTTAAAAAAGATTTAGCTATGCTTTTCAAAAATTTGGAAATTCTTAAAATTTGTTCTATTGAAAAATAATTTTTTGTTTATAAAAGAAAAATTAATTTTGAAAATTATAATAAACTAATTAATTGTTAATGTACATCGTCCTGTAAAACCTGGAATTTATTCAAATTTTTTAAAAAAGATTAAGCAGTGCTTTTCGAAAATTTGGAAATTCTTAAATTATTTTTCCTATTTATAAAATATAAATTAATTATGAAAATTATATTAAAGTAATTAATTGCTAATGTACATCGTCTTGTAAAACCTGGAATTTTTTCAAATTTTTTCAAAAAGGTTTAGCGGTACTTTTCAAAAATTTGTAAGTTCTTAAAATTTGTTTTATTAAAAATCATTTTTTGTTTATAAAAGATAAATTAATTATGAAAATTATAATAAACTAATGAATGGTTAATGTACATGTAAAACCTAAAATTTTTTCAAATTTAAAAAAAAAAGATTTATCGCTGCTTTTCAAAAATTTGGAAATTATTAAAATTTGTTCTATTAAAAATCATTTTTTTATTATAAAAAATAAATGAATTATGAAAATTATAATAAACTAATTAATTGTTAATGTGCATCGTCTTGTAAAACCTGGAATTTTTTCAAATTTTTTCAAAAAGGTTTAGCAGTGCCTTTCAAAAATTTGGAAGTTCTTAAAATTTGTTCTATTAAAAATAATTTTTTGTTTTTAAAAGATAAATTAATTATGAAAATTATAATAAACTAATAAATGGTTAATGTACATGTAAAACCTGGAATTTTCTCAAATTTTTGAAAAAAGATTTAGCGATGCTTTCCAAAAATTTGGAAATTCTTAAATCATTTTTTTGTTTATAAAAGATGAATTAATTATGAAAATTATAATAAACTTTTTAATTATTAATGCCCATCGTTTTGTAAAACCTGAAATTTTTTCAAATTTTTTAAAAAAGATTTAGCGGTGCTTTCCAAAAATTTGGAAATTCTTAAATCATTTTTTTTGTTTATAAAAGATAAATTAATTATGAAAATTATAATAAACTAATTAATTACTAATGTACATCGTCTTGTAAAACCTGAAATTTTTTCAAATTTTTCAAAAAAGATTTAGCGGTGCTTTCCAAAAATTTGGAATTTCTTAAATCATTTTTTTTTGTTTATAAAAGATAAATTAATTATGAAAATTATAATAAACTAATTAATTACTAATGTATATCGTCTTGTAAAACCTGGAATTTTTTCAGATTTTTTAAAAAAGATTTAGCGGTGCTTTTCAAAAATTTGGGAGTTCTTAAAATTTGTTCTATGAAAATCATTTTTTATTTATAAAAGATTAATTAATTTTAAAAATTGTAATAAAATAATTAATTGTTAATGTCAGGTACAATAGATCGTCTCGTAAAACTAGGAAGATCAATTTTGATACAAATAATTCAGAGGCCACAACTCCTCGAGAAACTTTAGAAAATTTTATGGATTTCATCGAGAGCATACCAGATTATAATGATGTGCATCATTTATCAAACGAGCAGTTTAAACAAAAATTAGACTACTTGAAAAGACAACAAAGACTTTTATTAAAAAATCTGAGGAATTGCTTAGATCAAGATGTAACAGAAAATATAATAAATAGAGAAACATCTATTAATTCTCAAAATCAGGAGAGTAATAAAACAAAACAGTGGTGTAATGAAAGTAATAAAACAAAAGAATGGTGCAATGATAGCAACAATGATTTAAAACTCAAAGGGAGGAAGTGCAATTTTGAAGAATCGAGAACTAACAGTCCTATTCTTTATACTTCTGGAAACTTTGATAGGTTGGCTGAGGATCAAGATCTCCTCACTTATAGGTAATTAAATTATTTAATATTTATTATATTAATAATTAATATTAATAATCTTGATTATTTATTGGAAATATTATTATTAATTCCGTGATTTCAATGGATTACATTATTGATTATTTTGTACTCAAGATTTTTGATGATAGATTACTGAATATTGATTACTAATTATTTATTATTTATTATTTATTATTGATTATTGATTATTTATTATTGATTATTGATTGTTGATTATTGTAGATGTAAGGATAAAAGCAAAGCCGCAAAAACAATCCATAATTCCAAAATCCATTCAGCCAATAAATCCTGGAGTACTGAGAGTGAATCAAAAAGTCCTGATAGTGTGGAAAGTGATAACGAAAATAGTTTGGAAACAAAAAGTTTACCACCTCATAGTCCAGAAAGATGGCATCCAACTGTACCAAAACCATTTAGTTTCACATTGAGGTGAAATTTTTTATCCACCCTTGAAAAAAATGATATTACCCAAAAATAACTAGTAATAAACTTTTCGCTTTTGGTAAAATAACTAAAATTTCCTAATTTCCAGTAAATAGTATCTAGCAAAAATATTTTTATTCAAAAATATTCTAACTGTGCCCCTAAATTAGATATTTAGTTTGCCTTTTTTTATGAAAACTGTAATTAATTTTCCACATACATTTACAGTAATATTTTTTACTAAAACAATAAATTTGAAATAATAAATTTAAAATAATAAATGTAAATAATAAATTAAAAATAATAAATAATTCCAAATTGATGTTTAGAGAGGAATCAGAAAAATACATGACCCTGGAAGAAATAGATAACAAGCCACAAAGTTACAGGGATCCAAAAAAGAAGAAACGTCGGGTAAGACCAATTCCTCTGACATCAAAAATACCACTTTATGATAAGCTTATAGCAGCGAAAGAAGAAAGGTAATTTATCAAATAATTAATTTGATTTTCAAAAAGAAATTATCTGTAATTTGAGAATTCTGAGAATCATGAATTAATTTCATTTTTCTATAATTATATAAGTTAAAAAGAAATAGAATATCAAATATTAAAATTACAATTAAAATCCTCAATTTTTGGCAGAAGTCGTCTGGTGAGGGAAGAAAGTATGTTGAATTTAATGTCCCAAGTACGGCCTTTTAAATTAGAGTGCGAAAAAAGAGCCTGGAAGACACTTTCTAGATCCAGTCCAGAACTTTTTGGAAAAAAAGTCCGTTACAGTTCCAGGTTCAAAGCCAAACCTGTTCCCAGGAATTTATTCAGCACTGCAATCTACGATCGGATGTTGGAAGATGAGTATTATAGGTAATAAGAAAAAAATTAACTTAAAAATAAAATTGAAAATTAAATTAAAAATCGAAAAAATGAAAATAATTTATGCTTTAATAACTATGATAGGTTTATCAAAACCATTTGGTTAAGCGAAATAATCGTTTCACTAAAAGGTTCAATTTACAAAATTGATGACATTCTTACAATTTGAGTATACTTGCTAATACATTTTTTTCAGTAAAAAAGAGTATAATTGGAATAGATTTTGAATAAAAAGAATTTTGAAGATCTTCCAAACGTTTTGGAACATTTCCAATTTTTTCCAGATCCCTCCAGAAGAAGATGAGGGCTTCTGAGATGATGAAATCTTCCACTTTGCCTCCATCTATGGCAAGAAGAGAACGTCTCAGATCTACTTCTTTTCATTCTCAATGTAGTACTGCAAAAGAATCTGCAAATGATAGAGATTGTGAGGGCGGAGAATCATCCGGAATTTATAGTGCAACACCCTTACAATCTGAAAGGTCAAGGTCAGCGTTGGCTGCATTGCCCATCAGGGGAAACAATTTGGCAGCTGTTTTAAGATGCCAAGCTTCTCGGTACTTAAAATTATTATTTTTTATCTTAATTTAAATTTACTTTTCTCCATAAAAGATTTGTTTATAAAGGATTCATTCCAAAAGGAACTGAACAATTATTAATTATTAAAGAATTTTTTAATTCCGAGGATTAATTTTAAGATAATTTTCTTTTGGTTTTCCATGTTTGAAAGAATTAAATTAACTGAACTGAAATTGTTTGGATAAGAATTTATTCCTTTAAAAAATTAGCTGCAACCGAGAGGTTACCACCAGCAATTTTGATGTATGTACACCTGAATTCAAGGATTCGACAAATTTTTTAAGAACTCAAAGAATATATAATAATTCAAAGAATTCAAAAAAAGTCAAGGGATTTAAAAGAATGGGAAGAATTTAAAAGAATTCAAATTTTTTAAAGAATCGAAGAATATAAAAGAATTCGAAGAATTTAAATAATTCTAAAGAATTCTAAAGAATTCAAAATAATTCAAAATATTTAAAAAAATCAAAGAATTTAAAAGAATAGAAAGAATTCTACAGAATTGAAAGAATTCTGAAGAATTGAAAGAATTCAAAAGAAGTCAAAGAATTCTAAGAATTCAAAATTATTCAAAGAATTAAAAGAATTCAAACAAACTCAAGAGAATTTAAGAAATTCAAAATAATTGAAAGAATATGAGAATAAATATGAGAATATTTATGAACATTTATGAATAAATATGAAAAAATATGAGAATTCAAAAAAATTCCAAAGAATTCAAAATATTCAAAAAATTCAAAAGATTTAAACAATTCAAAAAATACAAAATAATTCAAAAGAATTAATCTGCAACAAATTTTATCCTAATTTCTTTGTGTTAGATAAATATAATCAGAACAAGGGGTTAACCATCAGATGTACATTTGAATTCAGGTGTACACTTGGCGATGAGTTCTTTGAAATATTTTAAGTTATTTGAATTATCTGAAATACTTTGAATTTTTTGAATTCTGAGGAATTCTTTGGAATTTTGTTTAATTCTTAAAAAGTTTCAATTCCTTGAATTTTTTAAATTCTTTTAATTGTTTCAATTCTTTGAATTATTTTGAATTCTTTGAAATTCTTTAAATTCTGTTAAATTATTTGAATTCCTCGAAATACTTTAAATTCTTTTAAAAATTCTGAATTCTTTTAAATTCTTTAAATTCTTTTCAGTTCGTTTGAATTCTTTGAATTGTTTGAATTATTTTGAGTTCTTAGAATTTTGGAAATTGTATTGAATTCTTTCAGTTTTTTTAAATTCTTTGATTTTTTTGAATATTTTGAATTCTTTTAAATTTTTTTGTTTTTTATAATTCTTTGAATTATTTTAAATTATTTAAATTCTTTGAATTCTTTTATATTCTATGAAATCTTTTAGAAAATTTTAATTCTTTTAAATTCTTTTTTTTTAATTTTTTGAACTCTTTAGGATTCTCCTAATTCTTGTCCATTCTTTGATTTTTTTAAATTCTTTGAATACTTTTATATTCCAAGGAATTCAAAATATTTTTAAAAAATCAAAGAATTTAAAAGAATGGAAAAAATTCTAAAGAATTGAAAGAATTCAGAAGATTTCAAAGAATTCTAAGAATTGAAAATTATTCAAAAAATTCAAAGAATTCAAACCAACTCAAAAGAATTTAAAAAACTCAAAATAATTCAAAGAATTGAAAAAATTAAAAATTTCAAAAAATTCAAAGAATAAAAATATGAGAATTCAAAAAAAAAGGTTTTAAAAAAATTCAAATAATTTAAAATATGAGAATTCAAACAAATTCCAAAGAATTCCAAAGATTTGAAAATATTCAAAAAATGCAAAAAAACAAACAATTCAAAAGATTACAAACAATTCAAAAAATTCAAAAGAATTCATCTGCAACAAATTGTATTCTTAGTTTTTTTGTGTTAGAAAAATATAATCAGAACAAGGGATTAACCATCAGGTGTACACTTGGCGATGAATTCTTTTCAAATCTTTTAAATTATTTGAATTATTTGAAATATTCTGAATTTTTTATTTTTTAAGTTTTTTGAATTTTTTGAATTCTTAGGAATTCTTTGGAATTTTTTTTATTCTTAAAAAATTTCAATTCTTGGAATTCTTTGAATTGTTTCAATTCTTTGAATTATTTTTAATTCTTTGGAATTCTTTAAATTCTGTTAAATTCTGTTAAATTTTTTTAAATCTTTGATATACTTTAAATTCTTTTAAAAATTTTGAATTCTTAGAATGTTTTAATTCTTTTGAATTATTTTAGTTTTTTAAATTTTTGCATGGTTTTTTTTAATACACTGCTCTCGTGATTTAATTCGGGTTTCGGGTGTGGCCTGAATGGCCTTCGAATAAAATCGAGTCTCTTAAACGTAAAAAGTCAGGGCTGTATGAACTATTTCTGTTTGATTTTTGTCACGAGTAAAAAATATTTTAAAAATATAAGTTTAATTTACCGTTTAATTTATTTTTAATAATAATTCAGTATTATAATATTAATTATAAATAAAAATGATAAATTATAAAAATATATAAATATAAAAAACTATAAAATTATAAAATTAATTAATATAATAATTAATTTAATTATTATAAAAATTAATTAATAATTAATTAATTAAAATTTAACTTTAATTTTAAGTTTTATTTAGTTATTATTTGTTAATTATTATATATAACGTATAACCAAAAGACTGAAATCGAACTGAAGCGAACTGACGAAATTATCCGCTTTGGGTACTGCTCACTTTGTGGCTACGTTACTGCGAAACTCCGCTGCGCTCACAGCGCCTTTCTCTCGTCCCCTTGGATCCCTCACCATTAGCGAAAACTCGTAGAACGAATTATGTCAAGGGGAATTATATCGCGAGAGCAGCGTATTTTAAATTCTTTAGGATTCTTTTAAATTATTTGTTTTCTTATAATTCTTTGAATTATTTAGAATTATTTAAATTTTTTGAATTCTTAAAAAAAAATGTTTAATTCTTTGAATTATTTAGAATTCTCTTAATTTTTGTAAATTCTTTGATTTTTTTTTAATTCTTTGAATTCTTTTTCTTCTCAAAGAGTCATCCCATGCAAAGACTAATTATATAATCAATGCAAAAGAAGACTCAGACATGAATATTCTTTGTATTCTTTAAAATATTGTTGAATTCGTTTGAATTCTTTGAATTCTTGAATTCAAGTGTACATAAAAATTACTAGTGATTAACCACTCGAATTAGAATCAGGATGTTAATATTTAAAAAAAATAATTACAGTGAAAAATTGGAACGTGAAATCCAGGAGAAAATGGAGGATAGACGTCGTGAAGAATTTATGAAACTCAGGGAATCCCTCCTTAGTCAGAAACCAGCCTGGAGGGCTTTGAGATCTGCTGCCAGGTAACAAATAAAAATAAGTAAAAATTAATAAAAATAAATTGAAATAAATAAAAATAAATTGAAATAAATAAAAATAAAAATAAATAAATTTAAATCAATAAAAATAAATTGAAATAAATTAATAGAAATAAAACATAATTAAAAAATAAATAAAAAATAATTTCTATTCCTTAAACAAGACACGAACACGCCAGAGATCTGGACTTCCGGGTTCATCTTCGACGAGATGAAGCACGAGAACAGGCAGAACGCCATCGATTACAAATGGAAATGATGCTCACCAGAGTGACTCAGATTCCAACTCTTTTTGAGCGACATTCCCAGGTAATGGAATTAGAGAATCTTCAGGTAATAATATTTTCATATAATTAAATTATAATCCAGCTACTGAAGCTGAGGAAAAAATTTACAGAATTTTCAGCCGTCTTTAAAATTGCAGTCGAAGCTCAACATGACAGGATCCTACAAGTCAAAGAAGAATAAATTGAAGAGAAGACAAAGACCCAGTAGTGTCGATTCTTATGTGAGTGCAAATAGTGGTTCAAGGTCAAATTCTGGATCCTTGACCAGTTCCTCAGGAACACTAGTTTCCTTAACTCCATCCTCCAAGTCTTCCGGGTCAAAAAAGTCTGAAGCTTCAACCGGAAAATCTGAATTTTCCAATAAAAAGAAGAGTGACAGAGGTCCTCTTAAAGTTTCCATAAATGAAACTGCTGAACTTATTGAAGACAGAGGATCCAACAGTGAGAGATTTTCTATCAATTCTCAAGTCAGTGAAGATCGCAGTTCTGCTAATGTTGACAAATTATAAAGTTGAGGAGTAAATAACTAATATTATTAAGTAAGAAATAAATAAATAAGTCACAAAGTAAATAAATTAATAAATAAGTAACAAAATAAATAAATTAATAAATAAGTGAAAGTAAAAATAAATTAATAAATAAGTAAAAATAAATAAATAAGTAAATAAATAACCAAATAAATAAATATTTAAGTTAGCAAGTAAATATTTAATCAATAAATAAACAATAAGTATACAGCAAGTACTAATTTATAATTCATTAAATAAAATGTCTCTTAATTTAGCCATTTTATAAAACAGATAACAATTAAGGTTTAAAAAACACTTTCGTACAATTTAGTATCGTACTTGTATAAATGGAGCAATACGAGAAACGTGCAATCACTTAGATATAAAATATATTTACAAAAAAAACGAGTTTTTGATTTTCCTCTCGAAATTTCGGTTTTATTTATGTTTTTTTTTTTAAATAGAAATATAGAAAAAATAGAAACTCAGTCTCTCATGGTGTTTAAAATCCAGTCCATATAATAAGCAACACGTGTGTAAACACCAGGGAAGCCTTCTGTGCCACAAATTTTGAGTCCAAAACTGACAATACCAAATTGCACAAATCTGGCATCTTTTTCGATATATAATGTAATACTTTGAAGGGGACCTCCACTGTCTCCAAGGCAAGAATCCTTTCCATCCTTTCCACCTGCACACATCTGCTTGTATTCAATTTGTGCAAAATTTTTATAGGATTCTGCACATTTTTCAGTTGGTACTACACTTAATTTAACTTGAAGCAGAACTTCACTTGCAGTCCTATTTTCAGTTATTCCCCATCCAGTTACTGTGACCTTCAAAAGAAAAAAAAAGGAATTGTAATGTATATTATATATACACATATACATACACACATATATATA
>JBAGKK010077230.1:0-27046 GCA_037177015.1 Euceroptres primus
GTTATATAATAAAAAAAAAAATTATTATGTTTTTTAACCAGTGAATGTAAGCGCCTGATGAGGTTGGCGAACCAATGCCAACGAAACGTCGCACACTTTGACAAAGAAATACGAGTTTTTTTTACTAATTTGCCTTCATCCATCGAAATTTTCTTCTTCAATTTACAAACTTTTGTTGGCTTATGAAATTGTTAGGCGTTAGGAGTTAGATGATATTATAGGAACTAGTGAATCGCAGTGTGATATTTTCGATTATGACTACGAATCATACTGTAGATTGCATTATTCATTACATATTTGGTTATTTATATAAAAAATTACCGAAGAAAAGTGATTGTTCCAAATGACGTTCAGATTTAAACGTTGAAAAAGGCATACAAGGTGATCAGGATGAACTTGATGCTCTTTTAACAAACTTAAAAACTCGTTAAACTTGATTCATCCTGATAAGTATTTATGTAGATTGTTTTGTAAAGCAGAGAGGACGTTATAAGAATACTTTTTCGCCAAATCCAATCGATTTTACGATTTAAGATTTACTACTTAACGATCAGTTAATCTTGTTTTCTTTCTTATGAAAATCTCAGATATTATGTAATCACTTACTCCTTTCATTATTATGTAACTCTGCAAATGAGTCAATTTGCAAAAGTGTACAATGAGAAAAAAATACTTTTGTATCTATAGCATTTGATTTATATAGCTTATAAAATTGAACCATAATAAACTTTGTAAATGGTTCTTTGAGGAACTTTCAGTCCCCATCCAAAAGCAAAATCTAAGCATTCGTTAAGTGTTCTATACTCCGAGAGCAGTTCAGATGATGTCAATTGCGACTTCACTACGGTGCACTTAATCACTATCAGCCTGAAACATCATTAAGCCTATTACCATCAACAATCTGGATTAGGAACCAACACTAAGTTAATCACATTCAGACAATAAGGGCCTGAGTACGTTTTTCTTCCTACTTAAATGTTATCACTATCTGACCAAACATCAACAATCACAGTTGTTTACAAGAGAATCACTAATCCATCGATCATGAGTAAAACGAAGTCTTTATCCTAAGCGCATATTGTTAAATGATTCCCAAACTCTGGGGTTCAATTATGTGTTTTCATTTTCACTTTTGCTTTTTTTCAAATTCATTTTCATTTTTACTGAAAATCAGTTGAAGGGAGTTATAGATGAATAATTGAAACAATTAAAACTGCCAGTGAAAGTAAAAATGAAAATGAAAGTGAAGTAAAAAAGTTCCATAATATATGTATGTTACTCCTGATTTTCGTCCGATTTGTAATCAATAAAGACCTTATTCAAATAACCTACAATACTAGTATCTCTCATTGGCATCCTCTGCTCCTTTCGATTTGAGATTTCTAATTGGATCTCAATTAAAACAAGGAATTAAGGATAGATGCAATTAGTTGTGACGTAACAAATACGTTGTTGCACAGAAAAAACTGGAGGTTCCTTTTTGTTTCAGTTCTAATGGAACATAGGGAAATCACGTAGAAAGTGTCGCCATCTATAACGGTTCCTTTTTGTT
This sequence comes from Euceroptres primus, assembly GCA_037177015.1. Taxonomy (NCBI): domain Eukaryota; kingdom Metazoa; phylum Arthropoda; class Insecta; order Hymenoptera; family Figitidae; genus Euceroptres; species Euceroptres primus. The sequence goes on from JBAGKK010077230.1 coordinate 1,553, forward strand.
GCATCTCCATAGAAATCCAAAAATCGGTTCTAATTAACACGTCAGTTTTTCTGTGTGGTGACCTTGTATTGAAATGGATAGAAAATTGTTTAGTAGTTCATGGGAATATTGGGACCAACTCGCAATTATATCCAAGATTTTCTCGCAATATAAACAATTACATTTCAAAAATATCGATCAATAGAAAAAAAAACTTAATTCTTTAATTTTCAGTAAATGTTCATATCTAGTTTTTGCAACATGTTTAATAAATATGTAACATACTTCTGAAGAATATTACGTAATAACTGGAGTCAAGAAATGTAAAATATTTATGGTTTTAACGTAAACCAAAAAATTAGTTCTGTGATTAAAGGATGATATGAGATACTTGGAAATGCTTGCGTGTAAAAGCGAAATTTCCTCCTTGGAATTAAATTCCAGGATACGGAAAAATAGCCGCATTGAGAACGTGGTATGCGCTATCGCTCTATGGAACACGACGAAACCTGTGAGAAGAACCGGCTGAAGTGAATTTCGTTTAGATTCGGTTTCTGAAGTCATTGATCGAATGCAATATTTTACGAATGGAACGGTACAGAAAGTTGAGAAGCGACGAATGTAGCGAAATTAAATTCTTAAGAATGTCCAGAAATTGAACTGAGCTGTGGATCAAGAGAATAGAATGGAAAGAAGCAGAGAGACGTTCTTTAAAACAATCAAACAAGGTATATAAAAATACACTCTAAAAAATCTAAAATAAAGTTTCAAAGTTTCTGTGATTTTCAAAAGAAAATTTCTTAACTATTATCACATTCAGTATAGTAAATGCTTCATGTCCATAAGTAATTTCCAGTTTTGAGGTTAAAAATTCTCCGCGAGCTTGTAAATCACCGCTTTAAAAATGGTGAAATAAGGTAGATGACCCAGTAATCGTGACATTAAGAGATTTGGTTGCTTAAAAATATTCAGAAAATTGTGTTGGGAAGGATAATTTGAAAAAAAGTTGGTAATAATTAAAGCATTGAACTTTATAGAATACTATTAAAATGTAGCTTACAACATATGTAATGATTTAAGACACTGATGTATCACACGATAACTGCTCACAGTAATACATTACTTATCTGATTTCACTTAACGACTTCATCAAACTAAATAAATTCGTAGTAACAGTCAATCATTGAACTAAAATTTTGTCAACTTTGTCCCAGTCGTCGGTTTATGGCACGATTATTGTGCCTATAGGGCTTTTCTGACGACTCAGTAATCGTGGTCTATATTCTTCGCACTAAAAATGTAATAAATGCAGATTACACATATTTTTATGAAACAGGATTTATTTTTTATTATGGGAAAACGATTTTCGTCAAGAACAAATAACTTTTAATACACTAAACCCTAAAACAAAGAGCCGTGTTTCATAACGTGAGCCTTTAACGATTTCCGTCGTTTCGTGATTCATAGCGATCGACTGTAAAAACGGCCTTTTTAAATCTATTTACAATTTTTTATACAAATAAAGTGACTTTTACAACCAGCACTGTCTAAAGTTACCTAAAAGTATACTTTTATTGTGTTTTATGGTGGAAATACATATTTGGGACGTTTATACCGAAATCTCACCATTACTGGGTCCGGTACGATGACTGGGTCTTCTGCCTTACCTAAATTACGTAACATTGTCACTTTGAAAGTGGGTAATATTATTACAACACAGAATTTAGAGATTTTACAAAATCGTGGAGAATCTCTAAATTAAGGCTGGAAAATTACTCAGGTCGTAATTAATTTACTACATTGAATATGGTAAAAATGTTAATTTGGTAGTAGGTAATATTAGCACCAACTATGAGAGTCGTAAAAATAATAAAAATTGTTTAAAGTGTGTGCAGCTTCAGTAAATAAAGAATAAAATACACAAAAAGTTTTAGAAGATTCTGTGGTTATTTTTTAATTGTTATGATAATTTTGAAAATATCTGAAGATATATTATGAAAAATTCTAAAGACGAGTTTCCACAACCGCATCGTTTCATGTCCACGTGAAGGTTCTCGACCTTGTTTCCATCAGCCGTAGGCAAAACTCGATACATGCTGGTCACGTATCGTTAAAGAGATTACCAAGGTACGTTCTCATCCAAGGGAAATGCGGAGGTTCAGCCTGGAAAATGCGTTATAGCTTTCTCGGCACGGAGTTGATTTGCCCATGACGAACGTTTTAGCACCATGCAGTGCGTCAAATAGATTGCAGAAAAATCTTTTACATCAGATTTTTCAAACTTAATGAAAACGGATGTAGAGGTTATTAAGTTGGAAGGGCTGAAGGTTACAAAACGGGTCAGTGAGTCAAATCTGAGATCGCACTTTACAACTGACTTTGAATCACATCAAAAGGGTTTTGAAGCACCCTTAAAAATGAGTGAATGCTTTTCTGCTTCCCTCACCTCTTTTGCAACTATTTTCTTTGAACTCGTATTTATTTGTATCTTTCATTTTCTCTGTCGACCTATTCCCTCCTTAATGTACAAGAGGTCCTTTAAGACAAGCCAGGAAGTCGTTCTGTCGAAAGTTTAGCGTAGTGGGAAAAGTTTTGACTACTATCGCAACTTGGATGCTAACACAGAATAGCCAAAAGCTTCTCAGCTCTTCACTTCCGCAGAGTTTGCAGATCGTAGAATGAAAACTTGTGGACTTCTATTTGTTTTTCGAAAAAGAGATGCCACTAAGGGTTTTATTTATCATAACATTTTTAATATTAGTATAAATACATATCACTCTAAATATTCTTTTTTCTTGAATTTTGAAATAATGTAACAAAGTTTCGAAAGGTAAATATGCTTATATGTAATGTATGTAAACTGAAACGTTTCAGAGTAAAGAAAATTAGTATAACAAAAAGACTAAAGGCAAAGTGTAGGTATTTGATGGCTTGCAGAGATGTGAAATTCGACGAACGCTGCACATGATTTAAGGAAAAAGCAATCATTATTTTCTTATTTTTTTCGTTATGAAGCGAGCAACGCAATATTGATAAATATAAGTTTAGTACGTTTACGAGCATTCGTTTCGCGATGAAAACGGAAGTTTAATAATGCCTACACATTTCAGCAGTATTTCATTTCACAATGAAACGAATCAACATGATAATAATATCCTACTCTGCTCCATATTCCTGGAATAAAAGAACAATGTACATAAACATCTTTTGCGATATTATTTTCCTTTTTACGAGAACATTTTACTAGAATATCTCCTATGAATGGTGGTGTAATAGATAAGTGTGCCAGTTACAGGAAGTGGAGATTTTTTTATCAATTCCATCCCTAATAAAAGAAAATAACTTAAAGATAAATGAAAGTGATAATGCTAGCAAGGAGTAGTTTTTAATTCACTTTCTTTTCAAGCATCCAAGGACTGGTTAGCTTAATCGTGTCGACTCAAATTTGATGTGCATATAAACATTGCTTTCAAAATTTAAAAAAATTTTTCTTTCCCTTTTCTGCGTAGGTAGATAATGATGGCGTAATATTCTGGAAAATTCTTCTCAAGTGACGATAACTGCAACAAGTGCTTTTAGTGACCTCTTTCGCAGTATTCCACTTCAAGTGAATTTATAAAGCCAAATAACACATGAAATCCTCGAAAATGGCTTCCTCACCAGTCCCTCCTTAGCTGAATTTCGATTAAGACTTTCCTTTATTTCTCTTAGAATCCGATGTTCACCCCTCAATTATATTTTAAATTCATGCTTAAATTCTATTTACCGAACTTCAATCTTCACATTCACTTGAGCTTTCCCCTCCCTCGCAGTGTCCAAACGACCTGAAACTTGTTTGCTATCCGATAATCCAATGTGACACAACCAGATCAGTAGTGATTGTTTCTCTCTTGGAAGAATTATAGGATTATTTGGTAAATCTGTTTTTGTTAGTACCACAAGAATAGATTAGCTTGTTCCAAGCCACAGTTTTCTGTTTACGAAAATGAAAGAACAGCAACTTTCTGATCTACCTGCGATCCTTAATTTCAATTTCTGAACACTACTCACGTTACCGTACACATCAAGATAAAATTAAGATTCATTGAAGATCTGATGGAAATAAATGATAAAAATCGGTGAACGTTTTAGAATTGGTGACTGTCATATAGCACCATGAGTCTTTAAATAAAAGAGAAGATAAATTGCTTTGAGCACTGCTCTTTGTTTACTACTCTTATGCTCCAGACTGCAGAATCATGCAGCCGAATATGTATACTAATAATAATGTGCAGATTTAATTATACACACCTAATGAAAACTGAGTTCATTAAGTGTAGTGGACGTTTAGATTAATCTAAACTTTCCCAATATCCCACTTGTGTGTCTCATGTGACTTTATGTATTGCGATTTGCGGTGAACGTAACTTTTACTCACACGACGCACTCTATGATTTACTAACGTGCCACATACGTTTTCTGTTACAGCGTGAAAACCGACATGGGCGGCGAGGGGGCGGTCTCGAGGCTGTACATTGCTAACGCCAACAAAAAGGACAGCGGAAACTATAGCTGCGCCCTGGCGGACGTTGCTGCCACTACTGTCTCCGTCCATGTTTTAAATGGTACACAACGTTTTTATGTGATCACTTAGTTTCCTGAAAAGAGGAAATTTAAATCCTCTTCTGTAAAATGTGCTTTAAAATATGTTTCTAAATTTGAACAGAGTGACATTTGATTTTTTCACTAGTCAATTATTACAACAGTGAAGTTTTATTATGCAGTAGAAAAATAGATTCTGAAACCTCTTTTCAATTTACAGTCTTGACTGAACTATGTTAGTTCAGTAGTCGGATGTAATTTTTTATATGAATTAAGTTTGCAAAATTTTAAAAGATTATAAGACTGAAAAAGATTGTCAATTTCTTTCTAAAATATTTTTAACAGTCTACAAAGATTCAATGCGATATTAGTACTGGGCTCCTAAAAAGGCTATCAGGTTACTAAAGTGTCGCATTTCTTTGATAAAGATATTTAAAATAGGAGAAATATTATTTCGCATTTTTGGACTAACTGAGAGAATTATACACAAAAAATTGAAAAATATAATTCTAAGTATTCCTGTATTCTCCAATACAGATATAATTTTCCATTCTTTTCTCACACGGCAATTCATTTTTTCCAGTTATTCCCTTACTGTTCGTACGCCACAGAAAAAAGGTTGAGTGCGAACGAGTGGGGTAGGATGAATAATCGAACTTCCAGTTAGTTGTACCCTGATCGATTTGTGGGTTCCTGGTGACGACGGCTTGCTCAATTACTATTCAAAAAATGAACGTCTCAAGTCTCATCTTGTTTATGATAGGTTTTGTAAATACGATCTCTTGTTGAAATAGAAGTATTATGCTGGCAATTTTCAATTACTCCTCAAACAACTATTTTCATTTTTCATTTAAAATTTAAGTTTATTTTATAAAGTAACTTATACATATTACCAAATATAAAATAGAGAACCTCTAAAACTCGAGTTATAAACCTCTGATGTTTAGCCACAAGTCTGTGTGTTTCTAATTTGGACATTATACGCGAAATCAAGTTGTAGTTGTTGCCATTTTAATAGTCGAACGTGTCTGTTGAATACCGCAGTAAACTCGATCCAATTCCGATTCGCTGGTGACAAACGTGAGAACGCCATATGGCGAATTGGAAGCGCATGAAAGCACAACGAGAAAACCATGACTGACAAATGCGAATACGACACACAGTAGTCGACAAGTTTAATCTGGAGCACTTTACCGTTGTCGTTAATTATACGAAATATGCCAAACAACCTCGTACTCGACCGTAATAATTGATTCACTTGGAAACCCACGAAAGCTCGACAAGTTCAAGCGGTTAAAGTATTCTGCGCTTAAAATATCTATCCAAATTATTTTCATTATTTTATTTTTAATTATTTTCATTTTTATTATTTTATACCGGTATGAAACACTTCATAAAACATAAAAACTCTTCCAGTTGGGACCAAATTAACTAAGAAAATTTGGTTATTGAATAATATAATAGTCGGTACATGATTCTTGTTCTTATCTCGGGCGTAAAAACGATACTATATCATAAGAAGTTGGCCAACGAATACCTCGGCGCTTGCTTAACTTTTGAATTTATTCCTCTATTCGGTTCTCGTTTTTTTGCACTATACTCCCAGCACCCTCTGTCTTTGTACTATTTTTGCTCGGATCCTACGGGTAACCGCAGTGTTTCGTATGCCGTTGGCGCGTGTCGAGCAACCGCATGGCGTATTCATGGAAAAGTTCGCTGAAAATATTCAGGCGACCCACTTCCATCCCTCTATCTTCTTCCCAACTCCCCATCGTCGCGTCGTGCCGGTTGGCATACGCGACATAAAACTTTCACAGCTACGAAATTCTTATACCCGTCCGCGCGTTTCACCAGTGCACAACCCACCGCTAAACGCAGGCTTTACAAAGGAGCTTGGGAACTTTTAGCAAAAGGCTCAAGTAGTCTCGCAACGGCTCTGCCCGTCGATGCGGATACATGCACCATCCCCGCGGAACTCGGTAACTTAAGGCACCGTCTACTGCATTATTTACGATGGATTACGGGCGGTTGCCCGGTACTGTGAGGCTTCGAACATAGTAAGATCTTTTTGCTGTTAAGGAATCGCGCATGACCGATCAGCAAATTAACCCAGAAAGTCGTAAGCTTACAGCCGAATTCGATGTAATTATTTATTAAAAACGCATATCGCAAAAAACATAAAGAAAAACCATCTGCCCTATTTACCAGATCATGCCCAAAATTCTATAACAATAAACTTAAAAAGGTTTAAAGTTTTAAAGGTCAGGGGGGGGATAAAATGGTAAAAAGGGATACTAAACAGGAGAACATGGGGAAAAAAGACGTAGTCTTAGGGCAAAAGAAGCTACCATAATGTAGCCAGAATGTATTCGGTAAGCCCTAATTATGTACCTAAGGGAACAAAAGAAGACAACTAAACCACAAATACTACAACTTGCGTTACAACTATCATCTTTATTTTTATACTCTTCATTTATGCAGAAGTACAACTTCATACCGTCAAAACTATTGTTTAGATCTTACAACTGTCGCTTCAACAATAAATAATGTAACATTTTAAAAAAGAAATGCCTTCTTAATCCCGTACTGGAAAACTGATACAGGTGCACTTTGCAACGTCTTCACTAAAGTTGATGAATATGCAAGTCGCAAAGGCGACAAAGTTAATACCTGAGTGTGTTACTCGTTTGCACCTTCAAAAGGAGGACATAATGCTGGAAGTAATCCGAATTTGCTTGACAAGTAGTCGTAGTTCGCGAGCCGCATGCTAAAGCAGTTTTGTTCTAGTGCCGATACCTACTTCATAAACTGCTTCTGCTAGACTTTAACAGTAAAACGAGCAACAACCTTCAACGTGCCAATGTACTTACATTTCGCAGCCCATTATTTCCTGTTTTGCCAAGTTAGAAACTTTATCGTTGCGTTGAAAGAACAGGCATCATAATGTAGTAGCGCTAAAGGAAAAGCTACATAAGCTAGTAATATCAAACACTTAGTTTTCATTTCGCGTTTTATCGCAAGAAATACATAATTAACATGAATTCAAATTCTTTCTAGTATGAAAGTGAACTATTGAACGTTCTCTGGGTCGATCATGTCAGTAAAGAGAAACTGAGCATCGATTTCAGTTACAATGAAACGATGCTTTATTGCAATAAGCTACATTCTTTCAATATTTTAAAGCCGGAATTCCGGAATAACATCCCTAGTTTTATATTAAACAGAAAGCATTGGTAGTCTGCATATGGTATCACTTTATTTTCCTAATAATTAATACACATTGCTCTTCAGATATGCTGCTGAGATATGCAGTTATGAATTAAATGTGACCCCAGGCGAAGTGCATTACTTGGATAGTATCTCAGCTGCCTCCGCCGAGAAGCAAACCCCTCGAGCGAGAACTTTCTCCTCCACTTACAGAATACTTCCAGTGCAGCCCCGGATCCTCGCGGCTATCTTGCACCGTCCTCTCTTTTGTCAAATCCGCCTCCAGGCAGTGAAAAATCGTCGCACCCTTAACGAGTCGTAGATTCTGGTGATATTACGTCCAGTCCATCTGCTGTAGATTTATTTCGTCATGTATTAAATCCCTATTACTCGAAACGGGTAATCTTGAAGACGAGGATTTCCTTCCATCTGTTATATGATACATACTATCAGAAAAGATAAGACATTCGTATACCATTTATTTTATTTGACCTGATTCTTTCATCCCCGATCATATATTCCATCCCTTCTAGAAGGCGACTGAAGGCGCCCACAAAATTGTCATCTTGTAAAAAGGAATTTAGTAAAAATATGATGCTCAGACTTGTTTTGCTTTCATCATAATTAAAAAGCATGAATTATATATCTGGCTTTTCTTGTTCTTGTTTATGTAACAATAATAACTAAGCATTAGTGAGACGTCTATTTATTAATTTTAACCTTCACTAGTTTTGTATTCGTTTGTTCCATTCATCCTGTTCGTCGCTTGTCTCATCTGTCATTACGTTTATCTCGTCCATCTTCCATCCACCTTCTCTTCATGCAGTTCATTTTTTACGTTGATTCCACACAAAGGCGAATCCAAAATTTTTTTTAAAAGTAGAGATTTTATATGAGATAGTGAGAGAACAGGAAAACACTGTGTCTGTCTCTTTCCTCTTATCATTTATGGCTTCAGGTAAGAGGAAAGGAGAGGAGGTGGCAACCGCCCCAAACGCCCCTTTGCAGTTGCGCTACTGACTTGATAAATTTTGTTATCCTACAATACAGTTCGTCTTAATTTTCGCTCATCTTCCTTAAATTTCTTTCATGTTCTCTTTATCTTAACTCATTTCTCTAATTCATCCGCTAGTCTCGTCTGTCACTCGTTTTTTTATGTGTCGTTCTGTTCATTTTATTGAAACGATTGATTATTTTTTAGCCGTTGCTTTTTTATTGTATCAAAAATTGTATAGGAACTTAAACAATTTAAATTAAAGGAAATAACAATTGAAACATATTAAAAACCTTCAATTATGAAATAAATTACATGCACGATAATTGATGTCAGGTTAAAGTTTTCGAGAGATAATTTTAAAATTGAGCAATAGTTGCGAGAAACAACAGAATTACACGATTCGTGAAGATCGTTCTTGTGTAAGCGAGTAAATATATTGAGAAATCGAATATTCTAAACTCATATGACTACACTCATTCACATTGCTCACATAGCGTTCATGATAGAAATGATGAACAGTGATAATTGCGGTTTCCCTTGCAATTATCGTAGAGGGGACAATCCGTAATTAATATCACCAATCCACGTTTCACTCTTACGAAATCAATAATTAGGCGTGACTTGTTCTTCCCACGTTTCTTGCATCTTAAAAATTGATTTTTCTTTTTACTCAACTATTTGTTGCTTCTAATAGCGCGTAAATTTAAATTTAAATCGCAACAATATATTAACCTATTTAATTATCCTAAGCCTAAAGCGGACCTTATTTTATTCCGTCCACACATGTCAGAACCTATGAATACACAGAAAAATCTATTGCACAGACTCTCCGATCAAACATTCAGTAGCTTTGAATCCGTCTGACTCCCTGCATCCGTTTTCGTAGTTTATTTGTTCCTTTTAAATCCTGGGAATAAATAAACAATGGAAGAGAGGGAAGAGCAATTCTTTTCCGTCAACATGTCTTTCTAAACCTGAATTATTCAACTAATTTTTAATTTTAGTTGACATTCGCCTCTCTCATTCGCATATCTCATGCACCCAAGTATTATTATTCACTCTACTGCTCTACTTTATTACATAGTGTGAATCTCCAAACTTGTACTTGTCCGGAGGCAGGTAATGGATTTCACGGAAAAAGGGCAGCCACATGTAAAAAAGTGCTAGTCTACAGACTAGCCAGTGCAGGGTTTTTGGCCTTGTTAACGCCTACGTAAGAGCCAAGCGACTGGCTTATGAAGTATAAGGGATGCTAGTTATTGAGGAAGCGACGATAGGGAGGTTATTCCGCGGGTTGTCACGCCCGGCCCATTAATAACGCTGGCCACAAGCTCCCAACCTCCTGCCTTCCCATTTCTGACTCCCTCCGTTTGTAGCGATCACCCGCTGCCTTGCTACCCACGCCCTTCATCTCCGCGATCCCGCGCCCGTTCCTGCTTCCACTGTCTTCACTGCACACCCTTTTACTTCCTCAACCTACACTAGAGGCGTGAGGAGTTTGCAAAGCTCTCCTTGTGAGACGTAGTTAACAGGATCGCCGTGCAGTCATGTATAATACACAGACGGAATCCCCCAAGAGCACTTGACAGCTAATTTTGCATACCCTTTTCCTTTTTGTCCCTTCCTCCTTCTTTCTATACTCTAGAAAACGCCTGCTTCGAAAGATAATAGTATCCTAGAAAGGGGAGCTGAAGTGGGAAAATAGAGGTAATCTTGAGAAAGTTTCGGATTGAAGTTCTCTTATAGGCCCTTGTGTTTTAAACATTACTGTAACGTGGCAAATTGTATTCTTCCGTATTTTGAAGCATGTTAACGTGAAATTGAATATGGTCATATTGCGTTCCAAGTCGGTGAGGTATGTTGTAATGATGTTATCAGCCTGAAAAAATGTCATCTGTGTGAAATACAACTATCTTCAGGTTGAAGCGTTAATTTTTTAAGGACCAACCCCTCGTCCCCGTCTAACTGATAAATAATCGGTTACTTGTAAGTATTAAGCCGTTTTTGGCCCGTTCCTTAACCCTCTGGGGTCCCTTTGACGCAGAGGGTTAAAAGGTATGATCTTAAAAAGAGTGAAAAGGATGCATTAAATGCATTAAATCTTCCAGATACCTACATATCTGACCATCTCAAATGAATGGTTGATCCTGTGATACAGAGCAATGAATCTCGTTCCGAGAAGACAAAAGAATATCCCAATATAGACATTTAAGGTTTCAAGGCTTTTCAGAAATGCCTAACTTAAAATCTCAATTTCTGTTACAAATAGAAACACAGAACTAGATTGCCACGCTCATGATTGGCTGATTTAGATGGGCGTTGGACGAAGTAGAACTCGACACGCAGTTATCTTCGCGTGGTGAGTCCTTAGCCGTTCCTCTCTTTTTAAGATCGAACCTTTCAAGGAAGGCCTAGGGCTGCACAGTTTTTCAAGATTATTAACATCATAATAACGTACCTCATGGACTAGAAACACCGTCTATAAGCTTAAGAATACTGAATACCTAAAAAGTACTCTAAGTCTAAAAATACGCAAATTTCCATTTTGGTTGAATTTTCAAAACTTTAAGTAATTTTCTAGGATTGAAGATATTGACAGATTTCAAAAAAAAAAAGGTTTGCATTATGTTTGTCCTTAGGAGTAGTAACTTTTCCACACTATCAGGTTTCAATCTGAACACTGTTTAGGAATTCGACTCACCCTAATGTGTAGGAAGAGGACGTCATACAACATCTAAATACACCCTTCATTGCTCCAAGGTCACCATCAGTGTCGAGGAAGAATGGTACCAAATATGTCATCTGCGTTTTCCGTTCTAGCTTGACTTCAAGAGATCCAACAATAAGAAATGCATGTGCAAATAGGGGACTTCATGTAGTGCGTCAGTGTACCCATTATTACTCTGAAGTTTCCCTCAGTTTTTAATGAAGTGCATGAAAGTGATCAGAGTCAATTTCCATTTGAAAAAAAGTAAGGTTCCCTACTTGAAAATGTCGACCTGGGCCTTATCGAAACCAAACTCGGCCTTACGGCCAAAACACGACAAGATGGATCTCTTAGAATTATGCAACTTTTGTATTCAATACTCTTTCCAAAGTCATCCTTTTAAACCTTTCTGGCATCTCGGTATCACAATACGTTTTTACATATTCGTATATACCTCGGTTCTGATGGCTCTTAGGGCCAACCATCTTTAGTAAATTTTAAATTTTACGTAATAGTGATGCTCTTTACGTTGCTATAGGTCTTATCGATGGATTTTGGACAAAAAAGATTGCTCGAGGTTCTAGAATCTCTCGCTGCCGCCTTGTCATTTCTGTTATTGGAATTTCCCCGCCTTTTGCTGTAGGCTGATTTCACTAATTGTCGTAGTAAGGATGATTAAATGGGATGTCAACCAGGTCTTAAGGGATACTTCTGGACTTATCTTTACGATGTTGGCTTGACCTATTTACCTGGAAGCTAAACCAAGTATACCATGACGCTACATTAAGGGAGTGCCTCTGCTGTACATCCCTTCGGGCCCGCGTTACTACAGCCTTGGGTTGAAATTCCCGCTTCTCCTAGATTCATTATTGTCATACTGATGCGGATGAAGCCTGGTCCTTCTAGATTTGTTGTCGTGAGTACCGATGTGGACGTACTCAATCCAAAAGAAGCTGAGAGGTTGTTCACAATTTTGGATAAGCTGGTATTCAAATTTTTCTTACCACCCCTTGGGCCCCGTTTACTATCGACCCTGCCGCTTGCATGAGTCTTGAGCAGGGTTCTTGACATGGCTGCCCTGCACTGTGCAATAATAAAATAAACGATGCTCATTGGTGTCTTTCTCCTAAATCCATTTAATTTTCGTTATAGCCCTGAAGATTGACCAATTATGTGTCACCTATTTGAAGCATGAGCATGACTAATAATAATACTTTTAAATTCTGTTTAAAAAATTGTAGTTGCTCTGGAATATCGACTGAAAGATCAGGTTAGCAAACTTAATTTCTGTGTTTTATAATATTATTATCTGAGCCATCGAAAATTTATTTAAAGAAATCCTGAATTGTATTTGCTTTCGCCTTTATTTTGTCAATTAGATTTCTTTTAGATTTTTCTTCTGTTCTTAGAATCGTTATCGTTTCACATTTTTTAAAAATAAACCTTGGTTATTATTAAATTATAAATCCAGAGATTTATTTAACGCGTAGCATACCGAATCTCTACGTTTTACGAAGGCTGAGAAAAGCCAAAGCAGCTGGTTCATTTTGCTCGTGGTTAATTTGATTTAAATATTAGAATAAAGTTTAGTTTCCGTATGTTGAGTTACGTTTTGATAGTACTGTTGGCGCCTGTGATCCAGGAGCCCAACAAAATTTTTTTTTTGTTTTGATTTAGCTACGTTTGACGTTTTAACCACGATCAGAGTGCCGAAGGTTTGTTAAACCCAAAAAGGGTTGTTAAACATTCCATCTCACAGTTTTATTGTTTTAATTCATTACACTGCTGACAGTTCATCAAATGTCCTGTATCTGTTCCTTCTCCATAGTCATTTTTATTTCTTTTGTCTCAAGAGGATATTTCCTGTGCATCGCATATCGTTAATCAGCCAAAGATACGACGGTACACCAAATGAAACATGACAAGATAATGGATTACTTTCCCGACACGATGATCATGTTTACAGATTAAACTTATAAATTAAGCGCCAAATTGGTTTATGATCGATAGTTATGTACCAAGCTCTAATGTTCTGTTTCATTTATTTTAAATTTAGTTGATGAAATTGTTTTATCGTTAATTAAAACTATACGGTACAGTTAATTATCAATTAACGCTAGAAATTCACATAAAATTACTTAAAGTTTGATGCTTAAATATTTTTGCTACATTCATCTTAGAGTTAAAAATGAGATAATTGTATCCCTTAGATTCAGAAGTCGGCGGACCTCACCTCGTTAAATTTACCACCACATTAAATTCGACGCACGTTTCCCTTACTCGTAGAGTTTGTAAAGTTTACCAGTTTACACGTTTGCAGTAGAACAAAATCCTGCTCAGCTGGATAATTTTACTGCAGTAGAATGCAACGACGTGTTTCGAGAAGTTTCAGTAGACTAATGAAAATAAAAATAAGCTTGATTGTGAGCTGGATAATTAGTTAAGTAGTACAGAAAGAGGAAAATGAGACTGGTTTTCCTGATAGCCGCAAAGCCGAATGTCGAGAAGTTAAAAGAGACAAATAGTTTCTTCTTTCCTAACAAATGATGGATTGATGAGAATAAAGGGCATATTTCCTAATGTTAGACAGAATAAATATATGTCTTGCGAGTAGAATTTTTGGATTTTCATGTTCATGAGAATATATTTCCATATGTAATCTGTAAGAACCAATATGCCAGAAATTAAATAACTTTCACCATCAGGAAAACTATAATTCAGGAATACAAAGAAAATATAAGTCAACGCTATAAACTTTCTCTTGCATCTTATAAAGAGATCCTCCTACTCAAATGGTCGATAGCTAGCCAAAGACTTTTTGTGCGGCAGGGAAGCGGTATCTCGTAGCCAACACGTTCTCAGCATTCTTGGTCAATGTCGTGGAAAGATGTTCATCGACGTTGACCTCAGCCGGCGGGAACTGGCTAGCATGATAATTTAGTATTGTTCGGCAAAAGTTGACCAGAATCACAGTCAGTAAACAACTATAATCACGTCGAACTCACTGGCCTGAAGCCAGTTCAAAGCTGCATCGTTCCGCGATTTTGTGATTTTTCTATGAGAATAGGTAAAGCGCTATTCCTCCTCTACATAGTAAAAATAAAATCTTCAAATATTTTCACCTTACAGAAATTGAGCCATAACATAAGACTCTCCTTATCTTTTGGTTTAACTTAAATTACACCTCAAAGGTAGTCGATATTTAGACTTAAAGTTTATTTATTATTATTCTGAAAGTATGTTTTTTAATAGGGTAGGTAACAATAAAATAATATAATTAATATAATTCTGAATTTGTCAAAAATAAAAAAGTAAACATTAAAAGGGGAGCGGTAATCACATCCCGGAGAAAGAAAGTTAATTAAGCGAGGATAATGACAATAAATAATAAGAAAAATACTTCGTTCATTAAATAATATCGTAAGTTCAGCTGCATTTCGTTGATTTTTTATGTATTTTTGTGAAGCGAAAAAAATTTTCGTAAAAATGATCAAACTCGTTTGCTACAATCAACCCGAAATTTTTATTGAATCGTTCTGCTAATTTAAACAAATATTTTGTTGGTTGAACCAAACGTTTTCATTAAATTTACAAAATTAATTTTAGAGAACTTTTGTTAGTATCAATCGAAAAATTTGTTAGATTAAAAACATTGAAAGAGTAGCAAGAAAAAGTTGTTGAAAAAGAAAAAGCCGTTGAAAGAGTAGCAAGAAAAAATGATAACACGTTGCGAAGAGTTGACATTGTTGCCGTTGGTCGCCCAAAATAATTCTGCGGATCTCATGCACTTTTTTAGGAAAACTAATGTATCCCAAGAAGTGACAAGAAAAGCGGAAGGTGAGAAAAGGGTTACGTACTTCGTTAACAAGAATCTAAAAAGAAGTATACTTAGACTTTTGAAGATTTGAATGTATGCTCCTTCACAGAGAGCCTGAAAAAAGATTTCACTGAAGTGAACTAAAAAGTTTTCACCATTTTTTTGGCTCAACAAAAGTTTTGCAGATGCAACCAACTATTTTTCTTCGTATTATAAATATCAAAGAAATGATGTATCGTTATTCATAAGCCGCTTTTATCCGTGGATGAGTAAATTATATTGAGAAAATCTTTTTCATTCAAGTGAATTAAGAGTCCAAGAAACCAATTAAAGGAGGACTAAGGCCCGTAACTTAAGATCGAGTAAACCGGCCAATCAGCGAACTCGAGTTACGAAAGCGTAAACAAAGTTGTAAATTTTTGTCCAAGCAGTTTTTAATTGAATCGTACCTTGCTTTGATTGGTCTATTAAATAAGCTCGAGGTGTTCCGCTCGAAAACGAGAGCAAGGCACAGCGCCAGCGGTCGAATGTCTACGGAAAAGTACAACGAAGAGGAGAATTAAAATACCTCACCCATCCCTTGAGAGTTTGAAAATTAAAGTGGTGTATTGGTTTCTAATTTTCAGGACTAAATACCTTTAGCGATAACCCAGGGGAGCAGTAATTAGTAATAGAACCTTCTAGAATATTTAAACGAAAATTCTAAAGAAATCTTACTTACTTACACTCTGAAACATTCCATAGGGATTCTTAGAATAAGTTTAGAACATCTAATCTAGGTTTCTAATTTCCGTAAAGAGCATTAAATACTTACAACGTTCTAGAAAATTATTTAAAATTGTAATACGTTCCTTAATACTTCTGAATACATTATAGTTTTCTACACATTTCTCTTGAATGTTTTAGCAAAACTCAGTAAAGAAATATGCTCTAAAGTTTCTGATTGCATAATCAACACTTCATGAAACTGTATAATGCTTCTGGAAGTTGTGGTAGAATTGTAATCAGTTTTGATATTCTAGAACATTTCAGATACCTCTGAAGCGTACTCTGATATCTTCAGACCATTCAATCAAAACTAACATAAAATTCTAGTCGACTTTTCTGAATATTATCTCTAACCTTCTAGATCAATTACTGTAGGCCGAATTCATTTCCATTCGGGCCAGCTGGCTGTGCATACTGAAGTCACAGAATCGATTCCGCATGAAATATGTTGTTTTTAAAAGGGTTTCAAAGAACATGTTTTTCGATGATTTGATGAAAAATTTTTCTTTGTACAAAGTTAGCAGCATTTGAAATTTTAAGGCTGGTGACGCCGTTAACCCTTTAAGGCCCGCACCTAGAATCCGTTGACTAAAAATTCTAGAAAATTCAGGGATAATCTGCGGTCATTTTTTGAGCGATTTTCGCAACAAAATTTGTAAAAATTTTTTTACTTTTCTCGGCTTCCATTGAGTGTAAGATAATTTATAGTCCCCTTGCAATATGTGGAATAGCCCACTTTAATTTAATGCACATAATTATTTTGCAGAATTTTAAGTTTATCATATAAAAATTTTTAAAAATCGAAAAAAGTGAATGTGACATAATATGGCACAATAAGCACTAAAAGATTAATCAAAAATTTATTAAAATATTTTTTAAAAGTGCTGTAATATATAAACCAATATAGATATTTGACATTTTATTTTTGATTCTGATAGACCTTTTCACGCTCTTTCGAAATCCACCGGAAAATTTCAAATAATTTCAAAATTGATAAAATGGCAGCGGGTTTTCTGAAAAATTTAAAACTATTTTCTCAACTTCAACCGTGGCTTTCTTGCTCTCCTAATTTTTTTCAAAGTTAGTATTAATATGGTGCATACATTCCAGATACAAGTTTATATTGCGCCCGCGTCTTTGAGAGGAGAAAGAATTTTTTTCTTTTAAAAAATTAAAATTCACAATTTTTACAAAAATAAGACGAGATAACAAAAGAGTTGAAAATGAAAAGTTGTTTGTCTCAAAAAGTTCTACAAAAACTTGTTGTGACACTTTTTTGTATCTTGCGTTATTTTTGAAATTTTGGCTGAAATATGAATATATACGATTTTCTGTTGTAAATAAGCAAGGAGGGTGCAATTCAACAGAAAGAATACATTTTTCTAGTGAATCTTTCCCTCAAAGTCTAAACACTCAGATATAATCAATATTTTATATTTTTAAATTACTTGATTTTTGTTATAAGTAGAGGTGTGCAAAATTTTTTTTTAACCCGAGTCCGACCTTGTGCAACTCGACCTGAAAGCCCGAAAACTCAACATAGTTCAAAAGTTCAATTAAAAAACTTCCGGAATATAATTACAAAACCAAATTTTGTGACAGGTTTCATTAAACTAATTAGTAAAAATTAGAAGCTTAATTACGGCAAGTGGCAGCACTGCTTAGATAAATAATAAATTATTTGCATACTATTTTCCAACTCTGAAGTTTTTTACCATGGCTGAGTTAGGTGTTATTACGGTGAGTGACAAATTCTTTATTATTTTAGTGACTATTTGTTTTTTAAATATGAGACCTTCGCATAATGTTCACAGAAGTGTGATGTTCTAGTAAATTAATAAGGTTTTGACGAACTTACGCTGGTTACAAAATGCAGAAGTTGTAAAGAGTAACGTTTTTAGTTCCAATCTCAAAATGCACTCAATATTTACATCTCTTTTAGAGTCATATTTATTCTTATTTTTTTGTATTCAATTATCAAAATGCATTTATGCACACAAAATAAAAGTATAATTATAAATACATTATATATTCACAAATATTTTACAAAAGATCATTATTTATTTGTGATTAGTTAGGGAATAGTTTATTATTCGTTTGTATTTAGTAATATATTTGCATTGAATTCCATTAGTTTATCTTAATCATAAATTTTCAGCGTAAGACACCCAATAATCCGTATAAGGGCACTGACCCAATACCGGATCAACAGTGATATAATTGCTAAATTTTTTGTATTATTATTATTATTATTATTATTGCTCAGACTTATTTTCAAACATCTTCTTTTTGATGATACGCTAGATTTCAACCTTTTTTGAGACTGAATCGCATTTGGATCCGGGGTCCAAATACTGATCAAAATCATACCTTCACAAAAAATGTTTTCAAACTGATGAAAACTGATTTTCAAATTCAGCACTTTGTATTTTTTACACCAAAGGATCAACCTAATGTTTTCCACAAGAAAAATTAGTTTTCGATTATAATTGAAGTTTTAAACATATAGTTTCTAAAACCTGATCCGGATTTGGTTCCCTTTTACGTGTCGTCTAAAATTCTTTGAAAAACAACATACTTTGTATGGAAACGAGTCTGTGACTTGAGCATGCACAGCCTGCCCGATTGGAAATAAATTCGGCCTTAGACATTTCAAAGAACTTTCTAAAAAGTTTTAGAAAATTGTATAGAACTTGCTAGAGTATTGTTATGACGTATTAACTAGAGCCTTTTAAATCACTTATAACGTCCTTGCAGTTTCTTGAAAATGTTTGCTAATATTGTCTAGAATATATTCTATTGACTCAAAAACTTTTATTCTTATATTCTATTGACACTTTTCTCTTGTCCTAGATTGTTAACCTCCATTTGTGAAAATATTTCCCGTCGTTTAGCACAGGTGTAATCCGTTTACATAACGCGGACAAGTTCGGCGTTGTTCGCCGGAAGTTTGAAAGTTTTGCTGGGAAATACGACGCCACGCCACGCCGACCAGTTTGTCGCATCGTTCGATAAGCACGCCACCCTGTCCCCGTTTTTACTCTTTTCCCAGCCTTCTAGCTTCCGAGAGTCCAAAAGGCAGCGTTCAAACGATAACAGAAACTCCGGGTCTTCGATAACAGTCTGGAACAATATTTTCTTTACGACCTCTCACAAAGTACACCTTGGTCGAGTGGCCATTATTGCGAGAAAAGTTTTCCTCGCGACTTCCGCCGATTTTCAGTGCTCCCGTTACTCTGTCAGTTTGAACGTCATAAAATAGTCGTGGAGAGAAAAAACAAGGAACCACATTCAAGGAGCAAGAAATAGCAACGTTAATATCTGCACAAGAAGTGAAGGGTGATATAGCAAAAGAGCAGAAGGAAAGAAAATGGATTACGTGAAAGTTGTAACGCTTTATTGAGCTTTATAAAAAGTTCTAGGAGATTTATGTTTGCTAATACATCAGGATTATGGGACAAATGTTCTTTGAGATTTGATTTCGCCATTTTTCAAAAAAGGTAAAATTTAAACGAATAAAATTATTCTCCTCCTTTATTATTATTTCTGCTAATTAAAAATAATAAATTTTAATTATTTTAACGATCTGAAGGAAAAATTGGTTATTTTCTTGATTATATTAATTAAGATTTTTGGCAATTATGTAGTTTGAAGGCAGAAAAATAAATATGAAAAAGGATTTATTTAATTAGCCACGATCACTTCGGCGTGATAGGAAAAGTATGACGGAACAGGAGAGAAAAAACGTATCGATAATTCTTCCTAATCTCCGAGGAGATTAATTTGCGACCCTGATATTCTTGCTAAGCCTCAATTAGACTCTCCTACTGGCTTAAGTGCTTTCAATGCGATCCCGTGTCGTGAACACCGCTAAGATGTGGTGATTGAAATTACATCGACGGAACACCCGAACTTTTCTTTTTCACTTCTACCTTATTACTGGAACAAATCCTTCTCCCGCACATTGATTTAATAACACTAGCTACCAAAAAAGTTGCTCTATTAGCTTCGAAAACGAAGGAGAAATGATTCGACCTTCTCTGAAAGATGGTTTCAACCTGACGCAAATTAATTTCAAACTTCAATATTACTTTGGTATAGAGGTATTCAAGAGACTTGAAAATTAAGTGATATTAAACATTGTAAGTTTAATAACATTAAATGTAATATTAACATTAAATGTAACATTAAAGTGTAACATTAAATGTGCATACCAATATATATAATAAGGTAAACAATGTTTAATATCGTTTAATTTTCAAGTCTCTTGAATACCACTATAACAAAGTAATATTGAAGTTTGAAATTAATTTGCATCAGGTAGAAGCCATCTGTCAGAGAAGAATGAATCGTTTCTCCTTCGTTTCCAAAGATAATAGAGCAACTTTTTTTGGTAGCTAGTGTTATTAAATCAATGTGCGAGAGAAGGATTTCTTCCAGTAATAAGGTTTACTGGTATGGTAATATATGTACTGGTATGCACATTTAAGCAACTCCACTTCACAAACATTTTTGATCATTAGAATATATTTATTGCGATTAAATTGAATGCGATTGAAAAACTATTTAAAAAGGACAAACTTATATTTGGAAGCTATTATTCTTAAATACTAAAACATTAAAAGAACATTTATGGCTGTTTCAATTTTAACACAAAGGACCTAGCAGGATAAGCATGTATAAGCTACCCTGCCCGGATCTGGTCGAGATTTTTACTATTAGTTGGTAAATTTCTAGCTAAATTGCAAGGTAAATTTCTCAAAAGAATAAATTTCATCTGAAGAAAAATTTTTATGGAAGTTATGGGGGTAAATAGAAAAATCAAAAACAATTTCTATCGTGATAATGGCTGGACTGATTTCGATGAAAATATATAAACTATGGTTTTCGATAAGACGTTGTTTAAAAATAATTATGCAATAATTTGGTAAAAAAAATTGAAAATAAATTTTTTTAAATTTGTTCGCATTTTTTATGGGATATACTTGAGGTACACCCACCAGTTTTCGGCTAAAAATGCTCTAAATACCCTAGAATAACATATACAATTCTAAAAGGAACCAAAGTGGTAGAACGCAGTTTAAAAAAACTGAAAACCACTAGAGCAAGTGTAGAAATTGCGTCTTCTTCCTGGTTACAAGCTTGGCCCAGGACGGGGGCCCCTAGTCTGGTTTTGATTTGTAATTTTTAATGGTTCAATCTCGAACCTAATTAGGTAGCGAGAGCTAGAGGTGTACAAAATTATTTTTAATCCAAGTCCGTCCCGACAGGTCGGGTCGGGTTATGACATGTCGAGTCTGATCGGGTTGTCAGGTTTATCGCGTTAGCCCTGTAACCCGACCTGATTTGATAATCTAAGTGCCATAGAATTCTATTATGCAGCCCTAGGTGGCATGTAACTTTACTGCATAGAAAAAATTTGATCGGTAATCGTTACCGAAAGTTCTGGTGAAATTTGTATATAGTGGCGTTTCGGTAAATTTTCACGTGCAGTACTGAAAAAAGAATTACACGAAAATCTAACGAGCTGTGAAGGGATTTATAACAAATGATAGGTATATTTCCCCTATATGATAGGAGAAAGTATATTGCATGGACTGGGCTGTTTACCAAACCTCTCGGTACAATGCAAGGTGCAGCTCAAGAGAATGCCCCGAAAATGCAAGAAAAGTTACAGTCACGAACTTGAAAATTTACCAAGCCGTGTGATACAGATTAAAAAAAATAATAATCTCGTTATTAATGTATGTATAAGTTCTCAAATATATCAAACCCACCAACTAATATGCTTCATATACAAAAAATTTTAATGGTAATAACTTACAAAGCTAAACTATAGTACGAACCTATCACTATGACTAAACACATATAGAACTATATCGCTATAACCGACGAATCGCACGCACGACGCTGGGAGTATGGATTTGAATCGTTCTTAAATACTAACCAGTAGAATGTATCATCACTTGTGAGAAAGCACTTCTAGAACCGGCAAACATGGCCAAGCATGATCGTAATTTGTCCATTCCAGCTCTGAAAAGATTCTCTGAATAAAAGTGAAGTCTCTCAAAAGTAAATGCGAAAATTCAATGAGACTATTTTGAAGTTTTCAATTTATCTTAGAAGTAATTTTATTTTGTTGATAGTATTTTCTGTCGAAGATTTCCTCATTTATTACATTATTCACCTTAATTATTACCTACCACCTATTAAATTGCACGACTTGAAAAATTACAGTGCTACTTTATATTTTTTAATGTACATCACATAATATACTCCTAAAAAACTATTAAATAATACTGATACTAGAAGAAATTATACCGAAACGCCACTATATGTAACCGAGACAGTTAAAAGAGACCTATCGTTCGAAAAAATCGATTTTCACTTTTTTGTCGATTCTGATAGAAAAAAGTACGCACTTTTTAATGAAACAAACTGTATATTTTTACCTGCATTATTTATTTTACAAATGCACTTCAGGAAAGAACACAGTAACTTAAAAGACGTAAAACAAACATTAGTAAATACAAAAAGCTTAAGAATTTTGTTTTTTTTATAATCAATTCTTCTTCTTACGTGTTTTCTTCAATTTCACTTCTGGATCTGGTTTATCATTTTTTCTTCTTCTTGTTAAGCCATTTTAAATTTTGAAAAACTGACAACGGATTCGTAATTAGCGATCTCGAAAATACAAGAGTAAAGACTTTCAAGCAGATCTGATGAATTTAAAAAAAAGTCCGTCATATTGGATCAGCCATTTTGAATTTTTAAAAACTGACTCCAGATTCGTAACCAGCGACCCTAAAAATCCTCGGTTAACAAGATTCAAGCAAATTCGGCGAATTTTTCCAAACCTCGTCCGCCATATTGGATCGGCCATTTTGAAATTTGAAAATCTGATGCCAGATTCGCAATCAGCAACCCCGAAAACCCCAAGTAACGAATTTTAAGCCGTAGCAACTCGCAAGAGTATCATCAGTATCATCAACTTGTTAACTTTAACAGCCGTTTTCTCGAAAACTTGTTTTCGGACAATAAGTCCCTTTTAACTGTCCCGGTCACATATTTGAATTTCACCACAATTTTCGATAATGATTATCGAGCAAATTTTCTTCGTGTGCGTAATTCAATGCTACCACGCAATAACAAGTTTCGCAAGTACCGTAGCCACAAAGCGGGCAGTATCCTAAGCGGATAATTTCGTCAGTTAGTTTTAGTTTGTTTTCAGTATTTTGGTTTTGCGTTATATATAATAATTAATAATTAATAACTGAATAAAACCTAAAATTAAAGTAAACATTACATTAAACTTATATTACCGATGACATGGCTCAGGTGGTGAATGACTTGGCTCGGCGATCACGGAGGTTAAGCCACCCTGGGTACGATTAGTACTCAGATGGATGTCTGCCTCTGTGATTCGCTCATACCCGGGAGTTGTTCACTGCGATTGAGACATGTCAAGAGGGAGGTTTGACGACGAGGGTATGTGTATATAGTCGATAATATTAATGTCTACATTCAAACTCGACTGTCGATAAACCGGCTGTACTCGGGAAAGGTTTTCTGCTAAAGGACTTAAATGATACTTTAGCAGTGAGGGGTTCCCGTGTATAAACCTCCGTTTGACTGGGAATGTTGAATAGAAGACATAGTACAATAGGTTTACCCTCAGTGCTACGGGACTTAAATGAACCAGCCATAGACAATGATAATAATAATTAACTTATATTTAAAAAATATTTTTCACTCGTGAAAAAAATCAAACAGAAATAGTTCACACGGCCCTGACTATTTACGTTTAGAAAATCGCTCTTTAAGTCCAAGGCCATTGCAGGCCATACCCTAAACGAGCCATAAATTGCGAGAGTAGTGTAAAAATAACACCACTTGTATATTATTACCTATTACCTATTACATACTGCGACGGTCTCAAAATGTACCATTTAGGAAATATCTCCGCATTTCTACAAGGTAGCCCTATTATTGGTCCGTGTATTTGCAATAATTATATATTAATCTATATTGTTGCCACTGACTATTGGGCTTATGACTTTTTAAAATAAAATGAAAATAAAATTAAACATTGGCACTCCATAGTGCCGTAAAACTCTACTGTACATCTATCAATGTAGTATAATTTTACTGCGCAGCTCATAGTGCCATGGAATTGTAATGTGTATCCCTCAAAGTCATAGAATTCTACTGTGAGGCCCTATAGTCCATTCACCGAGTAAGTAGAATTCAAAAGGTGATGGTGACGGAAGGTCAACTAATAAACATTGAAAGCTAAAAGAATTGTAATTATAAATGGTCCTTTAAAATGAGCTTGCAACGTCGTAATCTACTTTTTCGGTGAATAGAATATAAGTGCCATGGAACTTTAATGAGCATAATAATTCTTGTGCTCATTCCTATACGCCGCAAAAAATTCGAATCACATCTAGTTCGAATGGGTTATCTGGTCGGGTCGGATTCTTGAACTAACCCGGTAAACCCGATAGCCCGACAACCCTACCCGACATGACATGCAACCCGACCTGACCCGAGACAATTTCGTACATCACTAATAAATATTAATTATTATTAATTAATAATAATATATTTTTATTTATACCTTCAAAAACCCTATTAAACAATAATAATGGCTAGAAGTTGGTAATAGAAAGGGTCCTAGCCTGCACAAGGATGGGCGTTCTAGTCTGGCTTGGCGTTTCATGCCGACTTCGGCCCAGGCTAGAGTACTAGACTGGGGCCTAGTTTTACCAGGCCTGAGCCCGGTTTGGCCATAGAATTGAAGACATGAGAATGACAACTCGTTAAAGACCATTTGAAGTTGGCCCCCCAAATAATAGTTAAAATAACCTAATTTAGGGGTCACATTTAAATAGTCTTTACCGAGTTTTCATTCTCATGTCTTCAATTCTTCAGGAAGATCCTACACGTAAGCCCACCACACATAGACTAATCTGCAAACCCTGAAAAACTACCCTCAACCGATAGTCAACCCATCCAACTATAAAGTCTAGAAAAACTTTTAGGATCTTTTATGCTCTAAAATGGATGATGGAATTCTTCAGAAAGATCTCTCGAAAAAGCCCAACATATTTAGAATAGTTTGCAACCCCGTAAAAACTACCCTTAATCGACAAAGTCAACCTAATCAACTTTAACGAATAGAAAAAATTCTAGGATATGTCTTCATACCAAAATGGTTAATGAAATCCTGCATAGAGATTCTACGAGTAAGCCCCATACCCTTAACGGATATGGGCAATTCTACAGAACTTTTAGATTTTTATAAAAAAATTTTTCTTTTTGACAGCACATTTTTCATATTTGATACACACATTCACATCCTCAAGACCTAACAAAAACTGTATGCGTGATCGATTTTTACTTGACGGCTTTATATTACGTGTTTGAACTTTTTTT
>JBAGKK010077325.1:0-27044 GCA_037177015.1 Euceroptres primus
TTCTAAACAAAATTTATATATATATATCTATATATAGATATATATATATATATATATCTCACGTCTAATGTTTCAGGGTTTTTGAAAACGGGTACAAAAGGAAGTGCTCAAGGCAATTACGGTCTGATGGATTTGGTGGCTGGGCTCCATTGGTTAAGAGAAAATTTAGCAGCTTTTGGTGGGGATCCGGAACGCGTTGCAGTACTCGGTCATGGAACTGGCGCTGCTTTGGCTAACATTTTAGCAGTTTCGCCGATGGCTAAAGGTAATGAATTATTTTGCTATCCAAGAACTACGAAAATTTAGATGATGCTAAACTTTGAAATGTTAATGAAAAAGTGTTTTTCAATCATTTTTATATTCAAATTTCTGGCAGCCACGATAAAATCTGTGCTCTTAAGTTCTCTATGGGCATTACTTCTGAACTGTCCCAATTTTAAATGTCATGTCTTCAGATTGCCTTTAAATGTCCAGAGTTAGTTTACCTGTCTATACGATAGTAGTTCACCTACCAATTTATAGACTTTTACTACCATCCCTCCCCGAACTACAGGTGAAAAAATTTTCACCCTCAGAGCAAAACGGGTGTTTTCAAATTGTCATAACTTCCTTTCTAAAATTGCGAATTAAATTTCCTATGAGAGATTTCTGAAGGGCTTTTTACGCCTTTCCATCCTATCAAATCCATTTAAAATTTTTTTTTAATTCTCATAAACAAATAACGACGTAAAATCTTTATTTAAAATTTTCTACTCTTCGGGTACTTCGGATTTTTTTAGAAGTAATTTTAAAATAAAGCTTGACTTTTTCAACAAAAACCTTGATCGACTTAATGGAACTCCCAATAGTTATGCCAGTCCAGCCTGTGCACTGATCGACGTTAATTCATTCAAAAATACTTTTGATTGGTGCAGAATGTATCCAAAAATGACGTTCAGTGGTTCTATATGCATCGAAAAAATTTTCACTTTGTTATAAACAAATTAGGGAACAAAAGTGTTTGTTATATAAACAAATTATCACTACACAGAATTCGTTTTTTCTATGAACTAAACTTGAAGGTCTCGTGTAGTGATCATTTGTTTATATAATTTCTTTATATAAATAGTTTAAAATATTGAAAATTGATGTTTATCTTTCACAAGCCATTAGTAAATATGTTAATCTATCAATTTTCTTCCGAAAATACAGGTCTGAAATTTTTGAATATTGATTCTAATTAGGAGGCGTTAACAAATTACGTAACATTAATTAGTAGGAAGGGGTTCTGATTTCTATTACGGTAATGGTGAAAATATACATAAAAAACTCGGAAAATGTGTTACGGAGGGAAGGGGAGTAAAAAAAGGCGAAAAAAACGTTGCGTAATTAGTGAACGCTCTCTTAAAAAACACTTTTTTTCCTAATTTGTTAATAACAACATGAAAAAATTTTCGATTCATCTAGAACCACTGAACGTTATTTTTTGAAAGTTTTTGTACCATAAAAAGTTTCATATTGTGTTAAAGATTAAGAAAAAAACCAATTCTGGTCATTGAGTGTCTTTATTTATAAGGATTGTTGTAAACAATAAAGAAAAAGAGTTTATGAAGAATAAACAATGTTATTAATGGTAGGTATAGGATTCGCAACAGTCTTAGAGAAAATTATGACACTGATTGATCTGGATGATTTTTTATTAACAAATTAAAAGTCTAGACGATTTCGTCTTAAAAATAGAAATTTTTTAACAACAATTCATGGAGAGAAGTTTTCATTGGATTGTAAGATTTATTTTTGCTTTTAAGAGATCTAACCTCAATATAGACAATGTACAAGTTTCAAATTTTTTTGAGGAATACATTCTGCGGTACAACTGTGCAAATATCTCAATTTTGTTAAAAAATCATTAGTTTGTAACGCTGTAAATTGCAAACAGTTTATTCTACGAAAAAAGTGCAGGAGGCAAAAAAGTTTTATTTTTACTTACCGATGCTAAAAATTATTTTATAAATTTTTTTGTTAGTAAATAATGAAATTGTTAAAAAATTGTTTAAACAAAAACTGACTAGGATTTAGAAAAAATAACGGCCTGTCCGAGCGCGCGAGGAAGGGTTTCGCTCGGATATATTCGCATAACTGCATAACTACTGGGAGTTCCATTATATCGATCAAGGTTTTTATTGGAAAAAATTCAAGCTTTCTTTTAAAATTACTTTTTAAAAAATCAAAAGTACCCGAAGAATATAAAATGTTAAATAAACATTTGTTGAACTACTATCGTATAGTCAAACAAACTCTGGAAATTTAAAGGCAATCGGAAGACATGACTTTTTAAATTGGGGCTGTTCAGAAATAATACTCCATATAAGGAAGAGTGAGAAATCTATAATCAGAATCTTATCTAAATCTCTCCAACATTTTATGTATATAAGTTTTCTACTTTATCGTCTGAAAATTCAATGAAAAGTTTCAACAGCCTGTAAACTACTTACACGGAAAAAAATTTAATGCCTTTTCAAAATTCGAAAAATCATTAAATTTTTTTTTCGTGTAACTATACAAAAAAAAGTACCTAAATAAATAAAAAATCAATTACATGTGTCCGTCCACGAAGAAAGGAACCTAACGCCCCAAAAATTTATTTTTAGTTTTTTTTACACAAATCGATTGTTTTGGAGTTACTCTTTCGTATAATAAAAAAATTATTCATTTATCTTAAAAATTTGAATTGTTATTAAACTGCAAAATGGGCATTTATGGAGATCCTGTGTTGGACCACCTCTTCAATTGCTCCTCCTGTAAAATTCTTTGTGAAGGTTCACATATGTACATTATTTAAAATATAAACGATTTGAAAATTTTTTAATGCATCGATTTTACGCATATTCGCTATTTATGGGTACATATTTTCTAATACGAGCGCAGACAGTCAAAGCAAAGGTGTTTCCATTTTTACAAGCGATCTAGATGAAAGCACGATATGGTCGACGCTGACGGTACACCGATAATTTAAAAATGTCTCGTCGAATTGACAGCCTGCGCTTGTTAAAATAGTGCATACTCATGCAATAGTCTGTGGTTTCTTCAATTTTACGTGAATTACTAACAGGGATAGTTACAAATGTTTAAAAACATTAAAAAGAAAAGAGGGACTATAATTTGATTGAAACTTTGTTGTATAATTATTTAATTCTAAAGATTCTGTCTTCTCATGCTTGAGCATTGTATCTTTACCTTTGATGTTGTCAAATTTCTTAGCTAGTTTTGAAGATTCTAAAAACTCGAGATTTTTTGACAGAAGGGTCCTTGGGAAGGAAAGAATAAGGAATCCGTGACGCGGGATTTGCTCGCGGCTATGGCGAATAGTGTTGTACTAGAGACTTAACAAGCTTTCTCGAGTATCACCACAGACTCGTCATTCTGCTAACGAACCTGACAATGCACCGGCCGTTCTTACACTATTGTCAGACAAAAGCATAGAGATTTAATCCACAGGTCATAAGTAGTAATTTCGAGATAGACAACGAGACGAGATATCTGTGCCTTTCCAAATGGTATATCACCACAAAGTAATAAACCCGTTTCTTGCTATTTTGCCCATGAGATTCACGACCTTTTTACGTGCTTTTCTAGTTTCCAGCGAGCTAGGTTTATTTTACAAAAGCAACACTTTAGTCTGCCGGTCGTAAAGGAAAATAATGGCAAGTGAGCTCGTGGAGAAGCTATCAAAAATAAGTAAAATTTTTAAAGACCTTTACATTGAAAAAGGTTAAAATATACTACGATTTACTTACCTGTATAATGGAAAATAGCATCTCCTCTTTTCTGCTCTTCATAACAGAATTTATAATGTAACTTGATGAAAATTAGTTAGAGTACTATTTTACTTTGATTCAAAGTATAATTGTGCCATGTTTGAAGAAAGCTCTTCAATTATTTCTAAGCACGAACTTAATGCTGAATCTTCCTCTTTTCCTTGGCTTCATTTAGTGCACTTGTAGCGTAGCATAACTGGTGTTGGAAACTAGTTTCGGTTGGTGTACCAATTTTCTTATTTTATTGATACTGTTATGTTTCAGAAACGCTGTTACTTCCACTTTTATGAGTTTTCAAGTGCTCTAATATTAATGAGTTACACAAGTTTACTAACAATACTTTGTACATTCTCATCAAATATTTAACAAATACTGCTTTACTTTTATTGTTTATATCCCTTAGATTTTCTTTTTCTTAATAACTTTTTGTCTTAAACTCGACATAAAATCATTTTTTAAATAAGTATTTAAGTTTTCTATCCGTATAAAATTAAAATAATATCTAACTTAGAGAATTATACATTTTCCAGCACAATTGAATAAAAGCAGTTAAAAAAAATAGCTAAAGCATATTTTGTTCAGTGATGAACGTTCATATTGTTTTAAATTTTCATTTTCTTCGTTATATTTTCTCACATTTACTTCACTTGATTCCATTTTCATATTCTGCATTTGACAGCATATACCCCTTTTTATGCACATACCTACAGAAAATGCAGTGATAATAATTCTTTCTGTGGGATACGTAAATCTAAAAACATCAGGTTTTATTTCACTTGCTCATTAAAATTTAAAATTCAGATGCTTTATGTATTTCGGAAACATCATTGCGCAGGATGCGTGTATAGGATACCTCGAGATGCGAAACGCCATTGATCATTCAAGTAACGAAAGTAAGGTTGGCAGAAACAATCTATCGCAGCCACTATACTACTATTCTAAACGTTATTTTGAAAGTTGCCAAAGGGCTTTTACAAGTTTTGAGTAGCAGCGGCATATGTTTTGACTTCATTCGTGTGAGGTAAGAGGTCATAAAGAAAAAGAACGTGTTATTTCGAACTAGATAGGAAGAGGATTCTGGGATGAGTTCCTCGTATTTTCTGACATGACATTGTAATTATTATCTAATGACTGGAATTTAATTAGAAAATAAAACTTTCTTTTATTCCATGTGTTTTTAGAACTTATCCAAAGGGTTATATTACTCGGAGGATCTGCTTTGTCACCGTGGGCAGTACAACGAGAACCTCTGACGGTAAAGCGACGCGTAGCTGAAAAAATTGGTTGTCCTGGGGATGTTGAAGCTGATGATATTGCCCCATGTCTTCGTCTCCACAATCTTGAGGAGCTTCTTGATATCCAACTCGATCCACCACGATTTACATCTGGATTTGCTCCTTTTGTTGATGGTGCGGTTTTACCACAATCCCCCACACAGGTAGGAAATATCAGCCTTACAGATCTATGGTTAAGATTTAAAAAATTGCGGAGATCAAGATTTTGAGTAATTGACACCAAATATAGCAGTCCAGCCTACAGTGACAGAAAATGAAATAAAAATAAATATAAACTGCATATACAGTGTGTCTCAAAGTTCGCGAAATCGAACCACATAGGCCGATTCTTCATGCAAAACTAAAACCATATTGTAAAGCTCAAAATTTTGAAATCTCAATATTTATGGAGACCAGAGAGTTCAAAATTGACCAACCACCACTGCATGGTGCTAGGTCGCGAATGTACGCAATTCACGTTGAACAGTATGCGTCCCGCGTGTGATCGTCATTTCGATTATTTCTCATTTTGTCAAGCGAGAAGCACCACTGCGTGATTTTTTAAGTCGTAACGTAATTGGTCAACTTTGAACTCTCTAGTCTCTATAAATATTGAGATTTCACAATTTTGATCTTTACAATATGGTTTTAGCACGAAGAATCGGCTTATGTGGTCCGATTCCGAGAACTTTGGGACACCTTGTATACAAACACTTGAAATATTATTTATAGATATCTATAACTTATCAAGAACAAGTTTCGAAGACAGTTTCAGTTCTTGGAAAATTATAAAATTAGTGTTGGATTTAACTAAGTGATCAAGTGTAAAATATCAACAAAAGAATTTTCGTTCGTATAACACACATTTAAGTCATTCGTATATGTGCCCTTTCATCAGAGTTACAATTTTATACTAAATTAAAAAAATTATTTTTTTTTTAGAATTATCAGCCTACTGTATCTTCAACTGGATTCATGCCATTAACGCCCGGATCTGGCGCGGAATTTGCAACATTTGGTGATCGTGATCTAATAATGGGTCTTACATCCGTCGAAGCGTGCTTGGATTTATCGGAAGATGATTTGCAAGTAAGTGGTATTCATCCATAAACATGTTAAAGCATGTGACTAACGTAAATATATACCAATATATATGACCCTCAAACTTCAAAAGTAACAACTATTTAACAAAAGAATAAAAAATTAACAGTTGCAGTACCAAATTTTTTATTTTTTTATTTGAATCGTGTTTTTATATTTGTTTCCAGAAGTAGGGTTTAATTGAGTTTATCGATTTCTGTCGATGAATGTTTGTGTGAAACTTTATTTCAAGTTGGATGAATACAATAGTAATTAAAATCGATACGATAAATTAGCAACTATTAGACCTTTAGCCGCAGAATGTTCTCACCATTTATCTCGTATATATTTGCCATTGAACCACATGTTTGCCAATTATCCCGCATGTGTCCGTCAAACATGTACAGTGAATCGAGATTTACTATTACGAAAACATCTCCTTTTCTAATATGTTAAAAACTACTAGCAAAATTAGGTTGACTAACCGTATACCCAAATTTTTTATGCGTGAATTATTATCCCATTTTCATTTTGTGGATAAATATGGATATTATTATTAAACCATCGTAAACATGAATACTTATGAAATGTGTCATAATTGCGTAATTTTAATATAATTTTTCGAGGTATATTATTAATAATGATAATTGCTTCTTACCTCAATTTGCATTTTATTAAATGTGATATGAGCAGATTGTTCACCTTTTTGTGCAGAACGGTTTCAATGAAACAAGGCGAGATCGAATCCTTCGTACCTATGTGCGAAATTCTTATCGGTATCACCTGCACGAGATTTACTCCACTCTTCGGAACGAGTATACTGATTGGGAAAGAGGTGAGCAGAGTCCCTTGTCTATTTGCGAGGGACTCCTTTCGCTTCTTGGGGATGGTCAGGTGGCAGCTCCTCTCTTGAGACTGGCTCTTCTGCACTCGGCCTCAGGTGGACGCGGATACTTCCTTCATTTTCAACCTGGCGATCAACCAAGTCGGAGGGGTGAGGAAATACCGTATCTCTTGGGCATTCCACTTCTGAGAGGCGATTCGTCCAATTTTATGGCTAACAACTACACTCTGGTTGATGAGAATCTGTCTAGGTTGCTCGTTCACTACCTTTCAAACTTTATACGACGCGGGTAAGCCATTTTTAAGTATTTACGTCTTAATTATCAACAATTAATGATTGATGATTTATCAACTTTTGTTCTTTTACCGTTAAAATTGTAACAGAACCGTTGGGAAAAAATAAAAGCGGTAGTAAAAGTTTTAACAATTTTGTTTCTCTTTTTAATGTACAATTTTAAAGCCAGCCTTATATTTTATACTAACGGCATCTCCTTTAATTTTTTATAATCTCAGCACATAAGAGTGCAATGGTTTCGTCTGAAATGTGACCCGCCCCCCGTTTGTTGGTAAATTTCCACGTTTTGACCCCCTGAATCCAAAAGTCAAGTTTTTATGAGGGTGTCTGTCTATTTGTTGCTCTGTCCACTTTTTTTTCGTGTACCCACGATAACATTCGAAGAAATTATCATATCGAATCGCCTTTTGGTAAATTTGTTCAGGACCAAAAAATAAAGATTAAATTCGTTAACCAACCATATTCGATAAAAATTCAGAAAGTTAGAACATTTTCGAAATTTGTGAAAAACACTTTTTGAAAGACTAAAAAATTCTCTTGTCGGTTCCTAATAGTATGTACTCAAAGAACTTTATAAATTATCTTAATAACATTTCTCAATTTGTCCACAGTGCAAAAAGTCAAAGCATTTTCAAAACTTTGAAATAAAGTTTTTTGAGAGATACAGAAATTTTAATAAAGGTTCTTGGTAATTTTCAACAGGCTTTATAAATTAATAAAACTTCTTGACAATTGTTAAAAAGCTCTAGAAATTATCTTAAAAAAAATTTTTTGTTCTGCCTAGAATTTAAAAAGTTAGAGCATTTTCAAAATTTTTCAGTATCACTTTTTCAAAGTTCCAGAAATTTTAATCACCGTTTCTGGTAGTTGCCGAAAAAATTTACGACTTATCT
The DNA here is from genome assembly GCA_037177015.1 of Euceroptres primus. Classification (NCBI taxonomy): domain Eukaryota; kingdom Metazoa; phylum Arthropoda; class Insecta; order Hymenoptera; family Figitidae; genus Euceroptres; species Euceroptres primus. The sequence continues at coordinate 8,183 of JBAGKK010077325.1, forward strand.
CTGTAACGTTTTTTGATCAAATCCGGTTTAACAGAATTATAGCATTTACAAAACTTCAAAAAATCAAAAATCTAGCTTTTGCGAGAAACTTAAAAATCTGCCCACCACAGGTGGACACGTCCTCATCAGAAATTAACTTTGTTTTACATTTAAGGCACCCAGAATGCCACTACCAACAAATTATTTGCACAAAATTTTTTCCATTATTTTTTATATCAAAATCTAAAAATTTTAATTTGAAAAAATCAGAAAATTCTATTTTACTCGAAAAATGACAAAAGATAGCGTAGAAGACCTGAGGGTTATTCTAATGGAATTCTTTTTCATAGAAAAAACATAAAATTCATATCAAATTTGGTCTAATCGATATTTATGCGAAAATTTATACCTAAAAAAATACTGAACTTTGTTCAGAACTCTTGGATACCGGGGCAAGTTTTGTACATTTTAGGAACATTATTTTCAGAGATATTAGTAGATATATACCTGAAGCTTAGCAGATAAATACTTGACATTTTCCTGAACTGTATCGGAAAATTTAAAACAAATTCGTTGCGGCAAAAAACTTTTTGTGGCTTCCTTCAACCCTACTTGGATAACACAGTTACCATTCAACGTCATGCTGAAAATTCGCAACAGCAAGGAACTGAACTCGCGTCGACAACAACCCAAGGCCCTTAGCTTTTGACAAGCACAGCGTTCAAAGCATCGCAGCCAATGCAACGTGGGGTATAAATTATTTTGATTTCGTGAAGTATATATGAAATAATCGTTCATTTATCTCGGCAGCTAACATCACACGCATTGGTTTTCTCCTTAACAGTTCAGAAAAACGTAAAGATCGAAATGCAAATATTTCTGAAGAATGCATGAATTCTCCATGAAAAGTTTTGTAAATTTTACTGAAATTTTTTCTCCGATACTGATTTTTAAGAATTACTGGAAGTACAGTAATTTCTCCAGAAATTTATGAGTTTTTTCTTGAAAAGTTATGGAAGATCTACAGACCTTTCTTTCGTATCCAAGATCCTTGAACTATTTCAGTGAATTTACAGGAACGATTTTTTTCGTGAATCGTGCGATGAGATTTTTTAATTATGCTTTAAACCATGTATTTATAAACCAATTATATATATATATATATATATAGAGATAGATAGATAGATAGATAGATAGATAGATAGATAGATAGATAGATAGATAGATAGATAGATAGATAGATAATGGTAGATTCGCACCCGATTTTGATTGATTTCCCCGGATAAATATTTCAAAGCATCGAGAAGGGAGAAAAATGATGGGGCGAATCATGTACAAAACACAATGTTTCTAGAATTTTTGGCTTTGTTTATTTTTGTTTCTTCATAGAGGAAGCTTTTTAATGATTACATTTTCGCAAATTTTTTAATTCATTTAATTAAACGTTCGTCAGTTGATAAATGTCTAATATAATGTGAGCACGATTACTTGAGAATGGTTGCAGGTAAATTGATGAAAGTTGGAAAGCTTATTTTTACCACTAATACATATCTCAAATTAGACACAAGGAGTTTAAAAAATATACATTGAATTTTTTCTAGCACTTTTGTAATACTTGAAAAATCGGTTTCTATAATTAAAACTTTTTTCATTATCATAATTCACAGTTAATACATGCGAAGAAAAGATTCCTTGAATCAAAAGGAATCGATTGACCTATAATATTAATACATTTTATTAAAAATTAAGAACATTTTTATCTTTTATGAGATTGAAAAAAATGAATCTTTACTATTTTATTAAAATAATTTTTACAGTTTTAATTTGTCGACATTCTACCATAAAAATAAAATATTCCTTGACTCGAAACAAATCGATTGACCTACAATAATCATAAATTTTATTGAAGATTAAGAAAATTTTAATCATTTATAGTATTTAATATTGAAAAAATTAAGATTTACAATTTTATTAGAATAATTAATGCTTCTTGTATAAGAAAGTAAATTATCATGACGAGGAAGCAAAGTGCTCATGATATGATCACCAAAAAATATACACTCCGGGAAAATACCCGAAATCGAATTCACAGCTAGTTTTTTATCAGTAGTTTATTTTTGATGGAATACACTGGAATGTGATGGCTGATTTTGAATACCTTTACCTTTCTTGGGTTTGTTTTTACCTAAATTTTTCTTTGATAGAATAAAGTTGAATGTGATTGCCTGTATTTCAATATATTTACATTACTAGTAACAAGAAAACACAATAAATTGCCTTAAATGAGTAATTGAGAGATTTTATTATATTCTTTTCTTTATTTATTATTGAAGTTGTCAAATAGAATTATTCATTTAATATCTTCATTCTGTTTCCTTGCAGCTGTTTTCCGTTAGCAGAATATAATTTTCATAAATCTAAAAGATATTCATTTCGATTTTACCTTTGACGTTTCAATACAGTATATAAATGTAAATGAACTTAATAACCAAAGTAATGCACACACGACAAAGCTGGGTATTGAAAGGAGGGAAATTGTATTAAGGGAATAAAGTAAAGTTAGATGATCGATGAAAGGTTGACATTCTGTTTCACAAGTGAACTCAGTTGTTACAATTGTGAGCACTATAATCTTCTGATCTTGTGAAAAAGTTATAGTAGGTACCTATACATTTAATATGTTATGATTTTAAAGTGTTTTAATTAGTTTCTAAAATATCTTTTTTTGTTTTTTCGATCTTCAAGGAATATTTTGTCTTAAAAATTAAAGGAGTTTTAATAATTTTACAGATATTAGGGTAAGATTGAGGGCTTTACGGTTTTTAATATAATGAATGAATATAACTAAACATTAGATATGTAGAAAGGTAAATGTTGATTTTTGGCGATATAGTCATCTTTGACAATTTCATTATTGGGTTTCCAGAAACGTCTGATGGCATATATGCCAGCAAAGTTAGGCGTATGGGGAATCTTCATAAACTGAACGTTAATTCTGAAACTTAAAGTTGGTCCAACTTAAGTGCTAGTTGAGATTGCCCGATGTAATTCGAGTATTAACCGGTGGCAGAGTCAATAGAAAGCCTCTCTTGCATGTTGAAGCTTCTAAAGTTGCCAAAGCGTTGACGTAGCGCATCCCTTGGCGATCGGTACCTTGGTTGTTCAGAAAGTCACTTAATATCGGAATATTCGGCGACGGAACTGAAAGGTCGAGAACAGAGACTATAACGATAAACGATAAATGTATCATCATAACTTTACATCATTACTTTACATATATAAGGAAATTAAATTTTCATTATGATTTTCAAAGCACAAGTTTATTTTATTTTTCAATCAAAACACACACATTCTTTTATCTCTTTTTTTCACAATTATGTGATTTATGGTTTAAACTTTAGCTCAGTTTTGAGTCAGAGCTTTTCAGAATATGCGGAAGTGAGAATTCGTGGTTGCATTCTATAACGCATTGCAGTAGATGCTCGCCAATTTGGCATTCGAATGCAATTGTCACAGTCGTCCAAAACGGTGCTCTCTTTTCTAACAGTCGGTACTGACCTCATTAAAGTATGGGTGTATTTCGACCCGTAGATTTTAAATTTTATTTGGAAAAGTCAAATTTCACATTTAAAATATTTAAAGAAATTGTTTTTAAAAATATGTGACTTTTAAACAACCAATACCGAAAATCGTAACGATCAATATTGAATAGAAATGCCCATAATTTGTTTCAGGGATCCAAATAAAGCGAGTCCCATGAGCTGGGCTGAAAACAACACCTCAACAAGTCAACCTTTTTGGGATTCTTATGACGCCATTAACCAACTTTACCTGGAGGCCGGACGCACAACGGAGATCAGATCGCACTACAGAGGACACAAGATGAGTCTCTGGTTGAACTTACTACCGCAACTACATCGTCCTGGCTACGAGGTTAGCATGCGTCACCATCATCTTATGGACAGTGCAAGTTTATACGAGGGAGCCGTTCGACCTCAGATCATGGTATTGCCAATACCAGCACCACCTATTCCCGTTCCATCACCAACGGAGCCTTCAATGCCAGTCACTATATCTACAACCGAATGCACGCCGAATACAACAACCATGATTCCAACCACTGTCAAAACCCATCAATCCAATCTCGGAGTAGGTCCTAATAATCTTCTCCGGAAACTGGCCTCGAGTCACTATCAAAGCTATACCACAGCCTTAACAGTCACCATCGCTGTTGGAGTCTTCCTCTTGCTCTTGAACATTCTGATATTCGCAGGAATTTACCATCAACGTGACAGGAGTTGTTCATCCTCTTCCAGTTTAGGTGGATTTGGAGATAAGAAGAAGGAGGAACTTCTGGAAGCTGGTTGCTCCGGCATCGAAACTTCCAGTAAACGCAGACTTTCTACCTTTGCTTTAACTGATTCTCCATCTTCGAGTCCTCCACCACATAACACTAAATTAGTTAATGAGCTGGAGATGCAGCTACAGGAGTTTCAGTGCTCCCCTCCTCCCGGAGGAAAGAGGATCGTTGATCCTCCAACTTATAATAGAAGCCCTTGTACTCAGAGATCTAGGACGCCATCTCCTTGTGTGGATGCTACAGTTGCTAGAGATGATGATGATGATGATGATATCGACATTGATGATGGGTTGCCGGAACCGCCACCTCCACCAAAAGCTCCAGCTCCTAACATCGCAGCTCTAGCTTGTCCTGGGATATTGAGACAACCAGGAACTCCTGGAAGTGCCAAGAAGCGAGTCCAAATTCAGGAAATCTCTGTGTGAAACGTAATGATACTGATCAAGATAGTGATATCAATCAAGGTGGTGATACTAAAAATGGTGATACTATTCTCTGAAATAATTTCCAGAGGAAAAAGATCTCTTCTAAAACCTTTCGAAACTTTGTGTTCGTTACTACAAGTTAATTTCGCCATGCAATTCTGATATCTGTGTTAGAATCGAAAGATGCTGAATCGGAATGTGAAACCACTATTTACAGTCAATTGCTTAATTGATGAAGTTGATGATTGAGCAACTAGGTGTAAGGAAGACACATAATTAATTATGTGAATGTAAAATGGGATTGAAGAGATAAAATCTCTGAAATACTCGAGGAATTGGACACGTCGGATTCTGCTGGCTTCAAATGCAAACCGGAAGGAGGTTTGCTTTTCAGTGATGGTACTTGAATGTGCAAAATCGTATAATACAAAAAGTGTAAAACAGGCGTTACGTGAAACAATTGTGGCGAAATAGGTATTAATAATTTTGTGGATAATTGTTGTGGAGTGAACCGAGTGCACAGGTCCCATTCCAAAATATTTTTTTTCTTAGGGGTGCTTACAAGTCTTCAACGTCCTGCTCCTGGGTATTCGTTTCCCTATTATTGTATAAGAAAATTTGACTCAAGTTAAAAAAGAAGGCTCTCAAAGAAATTGTCAGACTGAGATAACTTGGCCAATGCAAGTGGAGAAAATACGTAAGAATTGATACGTAAATTAAACGCACAACTCATCCAATTGTAAATAGCGTAAATAGCGATGTTGAAGCTTCCACATAGAGGAAGTTAATTGTAAGCATCCCTGATGTATATAAAAATAACACCCAAGGGCCATCTTTACGTAGGTTAATAATGATCTAGGAAGAAAGACGCTCGTGACGTTTCATTCGCGACTGTGTCCGTGCATCATAGTTTGCATTATGAGACTCATGTTAAAAGATTGAAAGAGTGTGTTACGTCCACATTATAATTGAAAAACCAATCCTCAAACAGGTGCAAAGGTAGCTTAGAAATTTTTGTGCTTCTTGCATTTTGTTGTCTGTTACTTTGTTGGTTCAACAACAGCGAATCTGAAACGAAGAGCGAAGAAGGAATTGGGCGATCACAGGCTTATAAGTGATCCATCTCCAACACAAATTTACGAATGTCCCAGTTGATCCCAATTACCATTTTACATATATACATATATACAAGTTACACATTATTTAGAGATACGCGTACATTCGCGTGGCGCGTTCGCACGTGCATTCAATGTTTCGAATGTTGGAGTTTGTTTAATAAAGACGTAAAACATATAAAGTGTAATTTTTGTTCCATCATTTGATTAAAAAATAGTAGATTTTGATTCAACATCGATGCTATGAATTCCAGAGCATATTATTTGAAATCTGTAGCATCTGCTTTTGGCAGATCGCAATAGCATATGCTTTAAATTCAAAAGTATTTTTATCTCAACGTAATTTGGTCACGAAATAATTATTTTTATGAAAATAAGCAAAACTGCAAGCGAAAAAAAGTTTCTCGACAGGCCAACCGCGGGGAAACCGTTTTTTTAAGGTAATGAATTATTATTTTCTTCTCCAGATTCCTTATTCTACAAATGTACATATACTATGAAATTCCATTTGAATTCCTCATAATTTTATTCAACTAAGTTCGTCACTAGAAATTTACTAACAATTATTAACATTTCCTGAATTATAAACGAAATTGTCAAAATTGCAGTACTAGTCAACATTTCAGAAATATTTGATGCATATTCTACTAAATAGATTTCAACATCTCCATGAAACTTTTCGCCATCCTAGAATTCGTCTGAATATTTTGAAAAGGAAGGTTCAAATCGCCCAGGAGTTTATATCTCAAACCATGAAAAATTTTGAAAGAAAACACCATATATTAAAGTAGTAAATTTTATCCAATAAAATATTCTGTTGATTATAAAAAATTTGATGACCAAGAATAAATTTAAAAATTTAAGCAACTATATTTGGACAAAATTAAAAAACGAAAAGTCCAAAAAAAATTTAGTCACTCAAAAATATATGGTTATTCTAATCATAATATTCTAGTTAGGCTCTACTTAACATTCCTTTCCGGTTGTCTTAATTAGAATTCTGGTAATTCCAAACACAATTCTGGTTAAAACAACCGGAAGAGAATGTTAAGTTGAGCCTAACCAGAATTATGGTTAGAATAACGAAACATTTTTCTGTTTGATTGATTAAAATTTTGAAATTCTAATGTTATTTACATTAATTCTGCTGTCAGAAAACTTAAAATAATACCTACAGACTACATATGTTACGCTGTTCTTTTTTTGCACTAATCTGTCAGATTTTTCTGAAACGACCAAAAGTTTGCTGAGATCCGTTAACATTTTCTTAGAAATGTCTCAATTCTTTATTCTTTCTCTCCTTTTATTTCCTTTTTGAATCATAAACGTCTTTTATATAGAACAATATCTTCGAGAACAATGGTTTGCATTCGCGTGCTTAGAATGCAAGATTTTAAATATAAACTCTGGAGAATATTCATTGGAAACAAGTAACTAAGAGTAACTTTTAGCTTTTTTAAATATTACATAAGAGTCAGAATAGTAAATTATGAAAATCTAATCTACTTTCATGAAACTAAACGGCGATGAAGACAAATTTCAGTTAATAATAAAGAGTTTGTCAAGGAAGTGAATTTTATTCGTTTCGTAAATTGGGCGGGCAAACTGGGACGAATTTTAATGTTATCCCGATAATTCTTAAATGTTCGTATTTTAAACGAAACAATGCATTATTATTATTATTATACTTTGTTTCATTAGGGCATTTCGAATTTAAAAAAAAAAGAAGTAGGTAGAAAGTGGTGTGAAAAATATTTGGAATAGCGCCGACAACTTCGATCCGAGCGCAGAGTTTATGGCTTTCCCTATACATTTATAAGGACGCAGAAAAAAGGAGATGCAAGAAAATCTATACAGTAAGGTTCAAAGGGAAGTAGTCAGTGAAGTGAGACAGCAATACTGTATCACATTTGTTTTATGAGCATCTGCTTTACTTCACTGACTACTTTTCCATGAACCTTACTGTATGTGTCCTTTTTCAGGGCGTTTGGGACTACACGTATGAAGTTTTACAGACTACACAGTGGGTTAAATTGACAATTTTGAAGACAATATTGAAGACTAACATTATAAATTTTTGAATTGTAAACAGCAGCTTGAACTGTAAATCATTCAAAGCTGATTATTATTATTTTCAACAGGTAGATCATTTGAATTCATGACGTACAACCTTTTTTTGACGTGTAAACATTTTACATTTTAAAATAAAACTTATTACGCTTAAAAATTTGTGTAGATATAAAAATATGTTTTTTAATATTAAAGCAAAGCGTCTTTACCAGAATAAACTGATATATGATATAAAATGAATTAAGTATGCATTAAGCGTGTTTCTCGTTAATTTATTGTCAAAAGCTAAGGGCCTTGGGTTGTCGTCGCGAGTTCGGTTCCTCGATGTCAGGGCCGACAGAACATCCCTTGTCTGTTTATTTCGCTCATTAAGAAGTGCAAATGCAAACAAATGAGATTAAGCAAGACACGAGCATGTGGAAAACAAATGCCGTTTTTCCTCATGCTTTCGTCTCGCTTACTCTCATTTGTTTGCATTTGCACTTCTTAATGAGCGAAAGAAACAGACAAGGGATGTTCCGCCGACCCTGCTCGATGTTGCGAATTTTCAGCGTGACGTTAGATGGTACTTGAGTTACCTATTAGGCTTGAAGGAAGCTACAAATGTTTTTCTTCTTCAACGAATTTTTTTTAAATTTTGCGGTACAGTTCCGGAAAACGTCAAGTATTTATCTGCTAAACTTCAGTTATCTATCTATACTAATATCTCTGACAATAATGTTCATAAAATTTATAAAACTTGCCCCGGTATCCAAGAGTTCTGAATAAAGTTCAGTATTTTTTCAGGTACAAATTTTTTCCGTGTACGACTGAATTTACGATCCAACCTTAACGCGTTATGAGGAATCTTGAGCCCTTCTGGGTCATTTATTCGAGCCGATTTATATGTCGCCGATCTACTTTTTTGATCAGATACTTTTTGACCAATGCATGTCATTGGAAATGTCAAAATTTCCGTAACACAAGCAATATCACTGCCTCGATTTTCCTGCATTGTGGAAACCATTTTTGATCGCGATACCTTTTATGCGGCATAAAATAAGCGCCTGCAATAAATAACTTTTTGTGCTCGAAATATCGTCGCTTCTAACGAACTATACGTTATAACTGAACTGCAGTTGATATTGTAAAATAGAATTGATTTTCCACTAGAGCTCGTAAATGATGCTGCGGTATAATTATATTATTTTCAACGACAGTTTCAAAATAAAGCCGTTAGATATGATATAAAAAGCCAGTGTGATAGTGTATCGCTTCATTCTTAACATTCCTACGTAATTGATTATCAATTTTATATATTTTGCAATTAATGGGAATTCCTAGTTAATATAAGCGGAGATATTAATTCAGGAAACACATTTGTTCAAGGTAATATGAATCATAAAAATATATGAGTTTCCATACATTCCTTTCATTTCTGGAATAATATTGAAAATGTAATTAATGAAACCAAAATAAGCATAAATATGAATTCAAAAATAAAAGTATCTTTGTTATGAAATTCATTGAAAATTGGACTTGTTTCCCTGTTTCTGCCTTTTTCTTCCTACCGTATAAATTTTTAATGAATTTTTATACACTGACAGCGCGGTTCTAGATTGCGCGGAATAAGCCTTCCAGGAAGTAGTTTATACATACTAACACATACAAATTTGGAAAAGGGGTTCAAGGGGACGAGAAAAGCTGAACTTGGAGCTCAGCGTTAGCGTAGCAACAAAGTGCGCAATAGTGACGCAGTAGTCTACGCGTCGATTCGTGTCAGTTCGTTTTGAGTGTTTTGGTTAAACGTTATGTGTAATAATTCATAAATAATAACTAAGTCAAACTAAACAGTAAAGTAGACGTTCAATTAAACTTATATTTAAAAGATATTTTTCACTCGTGACAAAAATCAAACAGAAATAGTTCATACGGCCCTGACTTGTTTACGTTTAGAGTCACTCGCTTTAAGGCCAAGGCCATTGAGACAACCCCCGAGGCCGGCCTTAAATAGGGCTTTCAGTGTACAAATGTTTTAAAATAATACATTTTCTATGTAATGTAGTTTAAAAATAATTAGCTTTTACTAATAATATAATATGGAACAAATTTTCTACCTAATTAGAACAAATATCGGAACACAAAAATATACTGAACGTTACGATGTGCACTGACTCCATCCAGCAAATACCGGATGCAAGATCAAGACTCGTCAGACTAACGCGTTAATCAACGGTAAGTAGTTGGTTTCGACACCTCGTGCGGAATTGTGCTATACTCGTTCTATTATTTATGTTTTACACTTATCAAATTTACAAACAGGACATTTCTGACAGCCAATTATCACAGATTTCCAGAATCACGCAAATTCTCTGTTACGTTCTATCCATGAGAATAGTTCAAGGCTTCACTCACTCTTCAGATATATAATGACCCATTCAAACAAAAATTAGTTCAATTGCTGTGCTTGTTGAATTTTCAATTCGCCTGCGTGCACTTCAAATGCACTATCCGTTAACCGAACAGTACATGAATTATTCTGCTCCATTTTTTCGTTTGTGACATAATACTGAAAGTGGAGAGATATAATTTTCTTGTGACATAATTTTCTTGTGAAATGGACTGCAGGTGAGTTTTGGAGGAAAAAATTCGATGAGAACATTTTTAAATATATGCCGCTATGAGTAAATAAAAAATTCAGTGTTTGAAATAGATATAAGTATCTGTTCGCAAAGGATAAGTTTCTTTTCGTGTGTAGTTTGTACTCGGAAAAAATAAATACACGAATATACTTACTCGAAGAAATGATCGACTGTCCTAGAATTATTGAAGCAGTACGTGAATAATTCTAGGACAGTCTTTCATTTCTTTGAGTAAGTGTTTAAAGTCGATAGAAAATTTTTGCCCTGTCCAAAAATCGAGTACTGTCATGGAAAATTTCATGTACTTATTTTTTTCGTGTTATTATTTCAGTGTTAATGTTTGTTTTAGATTTCAATAAATGTAAAGTAGTGCTCTTTTAACACTAGCTGCTCTAAGGCATAAATCGCCTTTAAAATTAAAGTTCTATGCGAGGTGTATGAGATTGAGAAATTTAAATATTGAAGTGAGCAAATATTTATGAAACTCTTGTTCGAGTCATAATAATCGAGGAATTTCTACGTGATATTTTATGTGAAATTTGTAACGTACTTGACAAATATTTCAGTAATATTCAATTGAGTAATAATTATAATGATCATTGCCTTTTATTGACATTAACTTATTTCAATTGCCATTAATATATGTGGATAAAATTTCAAAATACGCACATATAAATAATCGCATGTGATATAAACAAAATCGATAAATGCATATAAAAATATTTATTTTTGAGTAACCGTGATAGTTTTTGTTTGTTAGAGGATAAAGAGAAGTTTTATATTTAATGTTCAAAAATTGAATCATAAAATTTATCACAGTTCAGAATTAACACTTTTCTTCATAAATCTTTTCAAATTTTCTGCAATTATGGTAATTGCTTCTAACATAATTTAATTGCAACATAATTTATGCTTTGAAGAGTCCATATGTATATAAGACAAGTTATCAATTGCCAGAAAAAATATTAGCTGACACTTGCAGTAAATTTTTTAATTAATTTCTAATCTTTTGAATATTTGTCATTTAAAACATTAAATGTAAATGTCGGATGCGGTATATGTTAATGCCAAAGCTTTAATTGCATCCGTTTAGTGTATAACGAGGTCGTAGATTTCACGTGTTACTCAACGTGATATGGCACCTAAATGGAAACTAACCATGATAAAAAAAATTGTTTTTAACTTTTTCTCTAGGTAAGTTCCCAGTCTTTAAAATTGTTTCTTAAGAAATAAGACTAGTTTTTGTAAATTTGTAAATATACACACGGTATATTTTTAACTCCTTTAGCCTAAAGGAAACAAAAATTCTTTGCTTCAAATATATATTGAATTATTTTTTCACAGTGTTGACAATATACACAGAAATATGTCAACAATACAATTATAAACGAGTCAACATTATTTTTCGATTATAAATTTTTTAGGCATGCATAATTGACTAATAATAGATGTTATTATAGTTCATACTAATCCTACTGTTGTAATTTATCAATTAGGGTAATGTGCAATTTAACTATTGATGTAAGAGATAAATGAAGATAGTTCGAAACAGTAGATTGGCACGAGCTAGAAATTACAGATTATATGACTAAACATTAAAAAAACAAGTATGTAGATAGTATCAATTTAAAGGCAAAATTTTTCAAAATTAAAAATATAAAATAAAATATTTTAAAAATATTTAAAAAATAAAAATATAAGGGAAACATTTCAATAAATATATGCAAAGTTTGAGTTATTATCTGGTAGCTTAATTTGATGAAAACTTATCTCTGAGCACAGCCATGATGTTCAGTTAATCACAGGACCATTGCGCTAATTAATTGTATAGAACGTCAAGTGTTGATACGTTATCTAATGCATGCTGTCGATATATGTATATCATTTTTTTCAGATCTTTTTCTGATGAATAGACTCTATGGTGAGGAACAGGTATCACTCGGTGCTCTTGAGCTGAACACACGTTTACTTCTTTGTTCAGTTAAAATTATTTTAAAGCAAATCAATTTGTGAACTGAAAAATCATATTTACAAATTACATGTGAAAAAAGAAAAGAGAATAAGAAGTGTTGTGCAACTAGGAAGTCGCGAAGAAAGCAATGATATTTGTTAGAAAGCGTCTAATATTTAGTGTTAAAAAACTACGGTGTGTATGATTTCATTGATTTCACTTTGGGACTTGATTATCTCGTATTAGACTGGTATCTCTGGTGTGAAAGAAATAGCCTCACGTATAAGGGCACGGTTGAGGGAGAGGCCGTCCGGACTATCAATGAAGCTCCAGCTGTGCCCATTCCTGTCCCGATAATTACATATACTGCCGCCGTTACCACCCGTGTTCAGTTTTTTATGCCTCTCTGCACCAATCGTATAAATCTCAATTGGTGGTTAAAGAGAAGCACAATTTCATTATTCAAGTTGGAATTTTTTTATCAGTGAGTTTTGCGACATCCTAAAAGTTAGATACAAGACGGAAAAGAAGAAGTCGTAGAAGGAAATGCCAATCAGAGGTGACTTGATTTTTCTCGGACTGCTTCCTCTGTTTTTCTTCTCTACGCCCTTTGATTTGTTCTCGACAATAAATTAAGGGAAGAAAACAGAAGAGAAGAGAAGAGAAGAGAAGAAATCAGATTGAAAGGTCTAGTTAAATGGAAAAGGAGGCCAAGGTGTCCGAGACGTCAATTGCGGAGAACGTTATCGTCTGAAGACATTAGCGAGGAGAGAAGATCAGGAAAGACAACAAGACGTGACGTGCATTGAAGCGGGCGACTCGTGACCAGCGAGGCTTATCGGTAGTGCGTTCGATTTGTGATCGGCATTAGTCGAAATGGAGAATGAAACCGGGAGGACGAGGCCTGAGGAGCTGATTAAGAGACGAGTATCGATTAGCGATCAAACTCTCGGTGTTGATAATCCTTCCTTCGAGCATCATAACCGGCGCATTAGTGCCAGTAGTGAACATAATTCCGAAGCGGGTAGTAGAAAAAAATCAATTTTGCACCACGGCACTAGCCACGAGAATTTAGCTCAGTACAAGTTTGACCCGGAGAACGGTCGACTCAATGGCAACAGGAAGAAGTCTGCGTTCAGTTTATCCAGCTCCATCCGAGACAAAATCGAATACTCCGAGGAGCTCGAGAGGTGAGTTTATTTTATTCTGAAACTCCTCTTCTTTTCCATCGACAAGAGCGCAAGAGATTTTGCTAGACCTGTCTGATAGATATTTGAATTCGAAGCTATCTACAGTTGCCAAATGCATCCAAATCGTACTTAGGTGGATGTTTTTCATTTTTTGGTGAGAACTTTAAAGATCTTTGAAGCAAGTCTTAGAGTGGTTTTTTATTTCTTTCATGGCTTTTCAAATTTTTTACATTTAAACTTTTTACTTAATTTTCTATATAAGAAAATCTGAAATATTTTTGGAAAATTAAAATCGCTTGTAAGTTATAAATTAAGGAACTAATGGAAAATTTAATATATTTTAATAATTTTTAAGGACTATAATCTTTCTATGACTAGTAGATTGATATTTGACAATTGAAAAGTTTGAATTAAAGAAAATGAGATTATAAATTAGTTATCTTCAGCACGTGAAAATTAAATAATTGCATATCTTGTGATCTGTGTTTACAAGCGCCTATCTTTTATTTTCTATGATTCACACGATTTGCTGTTATTTACTTTTCAAATCGGAAAATTTTAGGTCATTCTGATAGTTACCACTTGTATAGCTTCTTGAATCGGATTATAAACAATTTTTTCAGTGATTATGAATTAGTGAAGCAAGAAACACCAGTTTTAATTTGTCGTGATTGATGATTTATAATTAAGATCTGTATAGATAGGATGATGTAGTTTTAAATCTCAGTTAATGAAATTGATAAATGAATGAATGAAATTTATTTATTATCATGTGTCCAGGAATAAAGTAAAATTTTAATAACCAGTAGGTGCGCCAAAAATTTATAAAAAAAAGGTTTTTGAAATTTTATTCTTCGCAGTTAATTATCTATGTTGAAACAAATGTATCTTGCTTAACAAAATTTAAGTTAAACACTCGTGATTTGCATAATTGATTTTTATTAGATAATAATATAAAGAACGTAATAATAATTTTAGATAAATTATAATGGTTAAATTTCAATAAAAATTTATTAGTAGAGGATGAAACTATTTTTACAAATAATTTTAATTGCTACACTAACACAGGAACAATGCAATCAAAACTAAAAATACCGAGGGCAACGTACCTAAATCTGAATAAATCGAAGTCTCTTATAGGCTTTGGCGCCTTTAAGTTTATAAAAAATTCAATACGGTTAATATTGATTTCAAAAAGAGAACTCTCAATGAAATCATATGTGAAATATAAGCATAAGAACCTTGTACAATTGAAACTAAAGCAACGTGCATTCTGATAACAATGAATTTACAATCTTTTTCTTTAAAATAAATTTATTTACTGAGAACTATTTTGACGTATATTCTAAAATGAATACGATTTTTAGATTATTTTTTAAAAATAATGACAAAATAATTCGTTTACTGAATATCAAAAAATATTATTTAATAAAAGAAAGAGAATAATTTCTAATTTATAAGTAAAAATTAAAAAACCCAATACATCGGTCCTAATTAATTCTAAATGTATGTAACAAAAATACTCAAGTATACCTTAACTTTGCATACATTATTTTAAGGAATTACTAATGAATGATATTCAATTTATCCTGTAAAATATTGCACTTCCTAAAATGTTGTAAAACTTTTAAAAGGAAAGAACCTTGAAACTCTCAGCACACTTCAAACCATTTACACCGCCAAGCTTTCCCACATAAAAAATGCAATAATCATTTCCGCTTTATTTACACATAATACTTGTGCATAAGTTGCTTAGCGAATTCTCCTTAATGTGGATTTAGGAATTCATTTGTATTATATGATTAAAATAGTTTTTTATTTACCCCAGAACTGGATAACCGCAGAGTTAATAGAAGACCACTTATCTAAAAATATTTCTAAAAAAATATTTCTGTCTAAAAGTGGGTATCTATTGTATGTATCTGGTAGTATTGTTCTGTATAAATCTTATTTACGCTTGTTTTTTCTCGGAATCTTAATCGTATTTTAAAGTTTATATTGTATCAATTTTTTAAATAGTTAGCAAAAATTAATTTATTCAACCAGACCCAAGTGTATATATGTAGATTGTAGATAATGTCAGTGGAAAATAGATATCCATTTCCAGGGTTGCATAATAGCAGTCTGCTGTACTTTTAGTT
Organism: Euceroptres primus; assembly: GCA_037177015.1. Lineage (NCBI taxonomy): Eukaryota > Metazoa > Arthropoda > Insecta > Hymenoptera > Figitidae > Euceroptres > Euceroptres primus. Next base: position 24,035 of record JBAGKK010077325.1, read on the forward strand.
AGTACCTACGTATTTTTAACCTTTGTTCTGCTTGACAAAGTATTATTGTTTATTGCTGACTACATTTTTCTCCGAAAAAAATTGCCTGAAAGATATTATTAAAAGTCATAATCTTATTATATGCTTATTTCTTTCTATTTAATTATAAATTATAAAATTAAAAATCAGATGTTTAGGGGTGAATCTCTCCAAAAGCACATTTTTGCACATTCACAAACTTTTTACTGCTTATTATTGTCAAATTACTAAATTTTTACATTCTCATAACATGACAGTGTAATGGTTTCGTCTGAAATTTGATCCCCTCCCCGTTTTTTGATAAATCTCCACGTTTTGAGACCCCCTGAATCCAAAAGTCAAGTTTTGGCGAGGGTGTCTGTCCACTTTTTTTTCGTGTACCCGCGATAACTTTCGAAAAAATTATCATATCGAATCGCCTTTTGGTACATTTATTCAGGACCAAAAAACGAAGGCTAGGTTTGTTAACCAGCCATATTCAATATAAATTTAGGAAGTTAGTGCATCTTCAAAATTTGTGAGAAACACTTTTTGAAAAATTAAAAAATTTTAATGTCGGTTTTTAGTAGTACTCAAAGAACTCTATAAAATATCTTAATATTCAATTTGTCCAGAATTCAAAAAGTTAGGGCATTTTCAAAATTTCGAAATACAGTTTTTTAAGAAATACAGACATTGTAATAAAGGTTCTTGATAATTTTCAACAGGCTTTATAAATTATCTTAATAAGATTTTTCAATTCGTCTGAAGTTCGAAAAGTTAGAACATTTTTAAAATTTGTCGATTTGAGGCTAACTATTTTATTATCGGGCATTTAAATTATCCCTGGTCGAAAGAAAGTCGTTACAAGTGTACTTTTTCAAAGTTCCAGAAATTTTAATCACGGTTCTTGGTAGTTGCCGAAAAACTCTACGAATTATCTTTGTAACGTTTTTTGATCACATTTTGGGCCCACTTTGTGATTTTCGGTCTACACAGTGAAGGCGTTGATACCCAGAATGCCACTACCAATAAATTATTTGCACTAAATTGTTTTCATCAATTTTTATGTCGAAATCTAAAATTTTTAATTTGAAAAAATCAGAAAATTCTATTTTACTCGAAAAATAACAAGAGAAGCCCTGAGGATTATTCTAATGGAACTCTTCTTTACAGAAAAAACACTATATTCATATCAAATTTTGTCTAATCGATATTTATGCAAAAATTTATTGAATTTTTAACTTGAAAAATTCGTCATAAAAATAATTCATAAATTATATAATTTTTCGAAATTCAATAATGTTATTATCCAGCGCGAAGCGCGAATGCCGTCATGAGAATGTAATCCTCAAAGCCCCGAGCGATTTGAGGTAGTTAAAATTCACTTAATTTCTAAAGCATAAAAAAATTTCAAATTTAATTTAGTGCAAAGTGCGTGTCTGAATATATTGGAGCGCGAAGTGCGACAACCAGGCCACGTGCCTTTAGGCGTGCTCAAACTTGCGCGAGCGAAACGCGCGATGGGAATGTGCCCCGGAATTAATTGCTGTCTTCCTTCAGTATACTGCAATTATTTTTGAAAACATTACCTGTTTGTTAGTTTATTCTTAAGTCGATTTTTGTGAAATGAACTAAAAATATTTGTATTTGACTTTTTGAGCACTGAATTATTTTTTACAAAGCTATTTCAATCCTTAGGAATTTAAATACAAATATTTTTAGTTAGGTTCACGTTTAGTGGTAAGAAGCAAAATGTTAAATGTATTGATTTTCGAAAACTCTCAAACTCGTAAAAGGAGAGAGTAAAGGCTACAAAAAAGAGTAATTTGACAATAATAAGCAATAAAAAGTTTGTCAACGTGCAAAAGTGTGCTTTTGGAGAGATTAACCCTTGAGCATTTTTTTGTTATTTTTAAATTTGTGTCACATCACTTTAAACATTGTTTAAAGATACTAATTTTTTAAAGATTCGTTGGATTTCAGATCGTGGCTATACTTGTTCTGTGCACGATGTCACGGTCGAGATGACACCCCATCCTGGGAACCACGAGGATGGCGGAGAGCTTGTCCTCAGCCATTCTGCCCCACGTATAGAAAATTTGCTAGAATTCTGTGTCTCTTCCTTTTGGGCTTGCTTCTGTGGGGCATCGTATTTTCGATTATTGGAGAAGATGCAGCACCAGGCGGTCCTCTTTTTGGTCTGGCGGCTCTTTGCATTGCTGCACATTTCGGAGGCTGGCTAGTTTCTTTAACAACACTTCCGGCACTCATTGGTATGCTTATGACCGGAATTATCCTCCAAAATGTGGGATGGGTCAGCATAGAAGGCAGATATAGTATCGTTGTCTCGAATCTGCGGTAAGTTACACCTCAGCTAATCACAGATAACCATTGGTGTGAATTTTGCTGCATCTCATTTTGAATAATTTAAAACAATTAGAAATTTCATTGTGATTTCAGTTGTTTTCGAGTTTCATTTTTGTTGCAACTCATTTTCAGTAAAATTCAGTCTTAAATTGAGGATCGACGTTTTACTGTGATCCTAGTGCTTTGGTCTTTATTAATATATCTCTGTAATATAATAAAATAATACATGTCTTACTCAGAAACTAATCGTTTATTAAAGTTTCACTTTGATATAATAGTTTTAGTTCAAAAATTAATTAAACATACATTTTAAAAATAAAACTTGAAATATCAACGAATGATTGCACATAAACGATCAAATTTCTTGTCATGCTTGTCACATTGGAAAGTATGTGTATCTCCAGATAGAGGCTTTTGTAATCGAAGCTCGAAGGCTTTACCCGTTGACTGTCTCGATTCTAGATTCCGACATTTAAGGTCGCGGTCAATACCGATTCATAGTGTAACATAACAAGTGTTACTCATATATATATATATATTCTTTACTTATTGTTAACTTGTCTCGAAGGTGTAGAAATGTAATTTATATTACCGTTGAGTGAATTACACACTGGTAAGGATTCAATTTCTATATATAGATCGG